>VYZX01022759.1:139769-173742 GCA_013401335.1 Brachypteracias leptosomus
CCGTGACGGTCCGGTCCCCGCTCTACCGCTCCAGCCTCGCCGCCTTCATCTCCGAGCGGGTGGAGGTGGCGTCCCCCCTAAACGCCTGGAAGCGAGGTGAGGCCCGGGCCGGGCACCGCTCCGGGGGCGCGGCGGAACGGGCCCGGGCCCGCGGGGGCGGCGGACCCCGAGGTCGGGACACCCAGGGGCCGGGAGCGCAACTGCGGGCGGGGGCCGGTCCCCGGTTCGGCGCCAGGCTGGGGCACGGCCGGGACGGGCTCCGGGACCGGGCCTCGCGTCTCCCCTCCCGGGTCGGACAAAAAGCGGTGTGGAACGGCCCGCGGAGGATGTGCCCCGGGGAGGAGCGAGGGCTCGGCGGCTGCAGGGGGCCGGGAGGGACGCGCAGCGAAGGCAGGAGGACGGGGCGGGGGGTGCGCGGCAAAATCTGGCACCCAATAAGTAGTTCCAGCAGCTCCCGTGGAGCTGCTTCAGTGCGTGGTCGCTTCGCCAGCGCTGCCTCATGCGTGGCCACAGCGCTGGGCACCCTGTCACTTGGCTTGGGCAGTTTGAGGCCCCGCACGTTGTTACCAACGTAATTCAAATTCTCTTCTGAAGGCTGAGGTACAGTTTGATGAAGGCTTTTCGGTGGTATTCATCACTATAGCATCTGAGCCTGCTAGGAGCCTTAATTTATTTTAAAGACGGCTCTTTGGGAAAATAATATCCAGTTATTTGCAGTTCTGGGATAGAAAACAGTGGCACAGAGTGATAAAGGTCTAAATGCATTTGATGACCTGAGGCCTCTGCTCCATGTGTGTAGCATTTCAAGCTTTGTCATTTGAAAATGCCCAAATATTCCTTTGCATCAATGGATGCTTTCTAAATCTTTCCTTGGAGTGTCAAGGGAGGCATTTCGATAGTAAGGAGTATGTTTAGCATCACTTTGAAAAGTTGGGGCTGCCGTCACATGGGAGCTTTGTGGCAGAGAAAGGAGCTTTGTGGCAGAGCAAGAATCTACTTCTGCAGCATGTCCCTGAAGGGAGAAGCTGTTGTTGCTCCCTGCAGTCTCCTGACCCCCTGCTCCCTAAACACATGGACCCTTTTCCCGTAGCTGCTTCTGCTGCATACACTGCTCACACCCCAGGGGACCTTTGTGGTCAGTAAGTGGAAGATCCTGTGCATTCCTTGCAGTGCAGGCTGTAATTGCATGATTGCAAAGGGTCTGAATTAAGGCTGCAAAATGTCGGGAAGTTTCAACCACAGATAAAGCTAAAAGCTTGGTGATGGGTTTTCATTTCTGCTCTTTTATGGTGGTTTTGGACATTTCAGGTCTCTCTACATCTAATTAAGCAAAACAGCTCAAATTCATTGAGTCATAGAATGGTTTGGGTTGGAAGGGACCTCAAAGATCATCTCGTTCCAACCCCCTGCCATGGCAGGGACACCTCCCACTAGACCAAGTTGCTCAAGGCCCCATCCAACCTGGCCTTGAACACCTCCAGGGATGGAGCATCCACAACCCACCTGGGCCAGTGTCTCACCACCCTCAAGGTGAAAAACTTCCTGATTTCTAATCTAAATCTCCCCTCTTCCAGTTTGAACCCATCACCCCTTGTACTATCACAACAAGCCATTGTAAAAAGTCCCTCCCCAGCCTTCTTGTAGCCCCCTTCAGTTACTGGAAGGCCTCAATAAGGTCTCCCCTGAACCTTCTCTTCTCCAGGCAGAACAAGCCCAATTCTCTCAGCCTGTCTTCATAGGAGAGGTGTTCCAGCCCTCTGATCATCCATGTACCCCTCCCCTGGACCCTCTCCAACAGGTCCCTCTTGTGCTGGGGGCTCCAGAGCTGGATGCAGAGCTCTGGGTGGGGTCTCACGAGTGGAAGGTAGAGGGGCCACCTTCCTTGACCTGCTGCCCACACTGCTGGGGATGCAGCCCAGGACACAGTTGGTTTCTGGGCTGCACTGGCTCATGTTGAGCTTCTCATCACTCAGCAGCCCCAAGGCTTTCTCCTCAAGGCTGCTCTCAATCCACTCCTTGCCCAGCTTGGATCTGTGCTTGGGGTTGCCCTGACCTGCGTGCAGGACCCTGCACTTGGCCTTGTTGAACATCCTGAGGTTGGCCTGGGCCCACCTCTCCAGCCTGTCCAGGTCCCTCTGGATGAAATAAGATTCTATATTATGTCAGGATTTGTTCTCTTAGAATTAAATATTTCTCCAGCACAGATAACACACATCACATAATAAGTGACTTAAAATTAGTAAGTACCATACCTGTGATTATATACAGTGAAGTATAAACCATTTCAGCTGCAGCATCTTTAGCTGAACAAATAACTAGATTACAACTGACCATCCAGTTAAGAAAGAAATCCCTGTGATAGCAGGAAGGAAGAAAGCAGATCAGTTCTAGCTGGTTGTTGGCTCTGTGAGGTTTTGTGTTCAGGTGGTGATTCAGTGTGAGCTTCTTACAAGTGGGGGGGTTAAAGGTGACAAGAGATCTTTTAATTGCCATGTTCTAATGTGGGTGTTTTGTGTGTTTCAGTGGTCGAAGGATTAGCTCTGCTGGATTTAGGGGTCTCGCCCTATTCTGGAGCCATTTTTCATGAGGTCAGTGTGCATGCTGCATTTTTCAATGTCCTATTCAAGTGGCACGTTTCTGTCTTACTGCTCAAGGCTGTGCAAAGGCTGGGGACTGGTCTTGTCCCAAAGACTTGAGAGAGCTTGGAGTCGTGTAGTTGTCTGTGCAGTAGTTGTACATGTGGTGACCAGCACAGTTCATCACAGAATAACACGTTGCTGTGCAGGGGACAGACATCAGAATATTGGTAACTGTATGAGGAGAGCCTGAAATAGGGGAAATCTGTCAGAAGTAAAATACTCTGTCCACATCCAGATGTGTCTGTCAGCAGAAGCCAGAGCAGGGGGGGACAGTGTCATGGTGAGTCTCAGCACAATTGTACTGGGTAGCAGCATCTGGAGTTTCTTCATTTGCAGAAATACAAACGTTGGCACAAGCACACAGGGCATTTATTCCTCTTCTTGAAAACACCACATTCCTCCAAACACTCAGACTCCTGTGGGGCTCTGTGCCCTTGAGTGGATTGTATGAAGGTACACTCATAGATAGTGTCACCTGGGGGAGGCAGCCCCTTTGTATCTCTCTGAAAACTTGTTTCTCTTCAATAAATTCTCTTTATTTAAACACATTTTCTCCCAGACTGTGAAATATTATCCCATGCTTATTTACACCATCACATTATTTTAAAAGTATTTCAAAAGAAGTATATTTTCTCACAGTGAAGAGTGAATTGATGCCATGTAAATATAATACTTCCAGATTAAGCTTTCCTGTCATAGGAATACTTCAGAAATGTGCTCTTCCTCTTATCCTAGCAGGAAAAAGCTGTGGGAGCAAGAAGATGATAGGACTGTAGTCCTGCTGGTCTATGTTTTTAACATGCTTTCTTCATTTTGCTTTATAAATGACTCATTTAAGCAACAGACTGAACAGTAGGAAGCAGCAAACAACCTGAAAAATAGATCCTTTAGAAGAAAATCTTTTCTAAAGCTGTTCTTTGTGTGCTTTCTATTATAACTCTGCCACTATATTAGTAGAATTGAAAAGCTGAGATAGAATATAGTTTTCAAAGTTGATGGTGTCTTTTATAAAGTATATTGAGAACTTGGCAAGGAAAAAGACCAGTAAATGAGCTTTGATTAATCACTTTACTCTGAAGTAGTAGAAGAGGCTAAGGAAAATTACCTCTCGCAGCCTCTCCTAGTACTGCTCCTTTTTTTCCTCATCAAATCACCAGTTGTTTTATCTGGACAGTGTTTGACATGGGTTTCCCTCCTCTCTTTTAGACCCCACTGATAATCTATCTCTTTCACTTCCTGATTGAGTATGCTGAGTTGGTGTTCATGGTAAGTGCTCCTGGGAAGCTCCTCGAGAAAGGTCCCGTTCTGGGAAATGCTGTGACTTGACTTTTACTCCTGCAGGAACTGGGGCCCTTCAGCCTCCCTGTGCTTCAGATTCCTGCTGAGCTCACAGTGTAACTAGGAAGGCAGCTTTGCCCATGCAAACCCACGTTCAGGCTTGTCCCTTGTTGTACATACTCCTTTTTTGTGAGTCCTTGGTTAGAGAAGTATCCCCACAGAGGGGTAGGAAGTTGACCCTTGGTTTCAAATTCCAAAGGTTACCTCTTACAGGTCAGAATGTTTGTCCCCATGGCAGTGTTCCTCACTAAAACCCACTGCCAGACTCCAGGCCTGCACAGAGAACACAGACAGGTTAGTCCTCCAAGTGTCTCTTGTGAACTATTCATAATTCAGCAGGACAGCAATCCTATAGCTGGCTGCACATGCCACCTGGTGTCCCTGGGTCCCTGCTGGGCAGGTCTCTTGCAGAGCTGACAGTGTCTGCCTTGTCCAGTGACACCAACACTGCTGGCATGCTGGGGACAGCTCAGGGACAGCTCAGGGCACTCGTGCTGGGTGAGGGATGGGGGGGTTTAACCTGTGCTCTGGTCAGACCGGTGCTTCTCTCTATTGCCCTTGCAAACTTCTTTCCCCAAACAATTTCTTTCCCCTTAATTCCTGTTTTGCCAATTGTCAGGACCAACAGAAAGAACACAGACACCAACACAAGGCTCAGGCTTATTTTACTGTCCACTTCAAGGTGATACGAGAATAAAATGATCTGGCTAGTCAGAAAAGATAAACTTATTATACTTTAGCTTTAAGCAGCAGCAGGAATAAGCCAGGTAATGCTCCTGATCATTGCTACATAGAAGTGACTCTGGTGATTAAGAGAGATAATCACCAATGGCCCAGTTGATACATTCCCATCTCCCAGCCCCGCAGTCGCTGGGGAGCCCCACTTGCCACGAGGGTTTGGGGAACTTTCCTGGCAGTGGGAAGCCCTACACAGGGCGTCCACTCCTAGGGGAGGCTTCCAGACTGCTGCAGGAGGGTCCAGCTTTCACACTGTTAACTAAACAACTCCAGTCACATAAGCAACCTTCCAAAAGCAGGACACCTGCTATTTTTCCTTCTTATTGGGTTCTGTCCAAGGGCAGCCAAGCCTGAGAAGGAACCCAAAAGGGGGTATCTCTTCAGCTATTTTAGTCTTTCTCACAGCTAATCAGCTTGTTTCCCAACAGAGAAAAACCCTCTGCTGGTTTCTGTCACAAACACATTGTCTGGTTGTGAGATTCATCAATATGTCAACTTTAATTCAGGACCCATTGCTCAGGCCCCAGCACTTCAATTCCCCATTCTCTTGTGTTGTAAAGAAGGGTATCTTTGGTACAGCTCGTGGCTTCAAGGTGAGGCAGTGGTATGGGAGTACAGAGCACAAACCTGCAGTCTGGGGTTTTTAAAGCTTGGGTTTGCTTCTCGTGAGCTGAGGCAGATCAGGGTCCTTATTCAGCACTGCAGTAATCTCCAGTATCTTTTTCTGCATTGGTTTATTTTGCTCACAGTCACTCTGTCTGTGCCTTGCTTTTTCAGATAACTGATGTGCTAACTGCTGTTGCCCTTTACTTGGCCATCCAGGACTTCAACAAAGTTGTGGTAAGCTGACTTGCCAGTGTTACTGGTCCTCTTCTCCCAGCTAGTATAGTTATCTTGTGCCAAAGAAAACACATGCCAGAGAGTGCAGTATCAGCCAGTCCTTGTTGCAGTAAATCAGATCATATCTGGATGATCAGTAAACATGGGAACTGACTGTGGTAAACAACAGAGGTAGTTTAGGGTGTTTTTGTGGCAGTGCTACAGCATGAAACAAATCAGTGTCTGCAGCTACCACACTGCACTTGGCTGCTGATCCCAGCAGGGTAAAGTCTGAATTTGAGAAATCTGTGAGAAGGCAAGAGCCAATGAAATGAAGCCAAGTCTGGGGTTACAGGTCACAAGAGATGTGAGATTTTAGAACATCTGAAACTCACCTTCAGTTGCTGCAGTTTACAGTGTGCAGAACTGAATTACTGGGTATGGATTTGACAAGACTTGAGCACTCCCTTTTCTCACCTCTGCTCCTGCTATAGTCTTTGTACATTCTGTAGCTAGAGCCTGGAATGTTTTACCTTGAGCAGCATTTGTGTTTGCACAGCATGAGTTAGTACAGACTGGAAATGTGTAAAGGAAGGAATAAAGCCTTCCAGGCATGCTGAGGGGACATAAGTTACTCTAGTGAGCAGGGTGAAAGTCTGACACCAAATATTACTTGTTCCCTTCATATTATAATTACATTTGAGTGTGAGTGATTCCTGCCAGCTCTCCCAGGGGTAGCTCAGAGACCATGTTGTGTGAGCAGTGCTGTTCTCTGCCCTCCCAGAGGGATGGTGGTTCAGGATCAACAGGAACAGGGAGGCTGCATTTTCTACAGCACTTGTCTGGTCTCCCATCCAGCTAAAGTTTGTTCCTTGTCCTCTTTGAGGCTGAAGAAATGACTCATGATGGAATTGCAGACATGTAAAGATCCTATGTATGAGGTACTTTGCCCACTGAATTTATTTCCAGCATCTCTCTCCTTCTGACATAGTTCAGTAGGTTCACAAGTCAGATTTTTCTTTTATCTCCATAGGGAGCATCATAGAACCAGGTAGATCAAAGAGAGAGATTTGGGGTCCCTAAGGGAGATTTGCCAAAATAGCCAAGGCTGCCTACTTCTGTGACTTGTATGTTGAACCATGAATTTCTGAAGTCAGCATTTCATTGGTGACCCAGACAGGCTTTAGGGAGATTGAAAGTGTTAAACCCCAGCCTGGTGAATTCACTGTCAGCTGTGGCAAGAGCTAGACACAGGTAATTGAGGACATTCAAATGAGTAGAGATTATGTGCTTTCCCCTGGCTCCCTCTTCAGTTGTTAAGTATTTGGGACAAGAAGGGGTTTTGTTCTGTTTGTACAATGCCTCATTTGACCCGTTGGCACAACACCTCATGGAGCAGGAGCTTTGGCTCACACCTGGGGCTTGTGCATGTTCCACAGGGGTGGAAATCCCCAGTAATAGGAAATAATGACTCTCCTCATCTTGACAGTCTTTGGTCCTTCTCCTTTGTTCAGTTCAAAAAGCAAAAGCTGCTCATAGAGCTGGATAAATATGCACCAGACGTGGCTGAGCTCATCCAGACCCCCATGGAAATGCACTACATCCCACTCAAGGTAGCACTGTTGTAAGTATTGCTTCCCATAGGCTCCCTTTGGGTTTTAACTCTGATCTGGGGCTTCAGCATTTGTTGAAGATCTTTTTTTTTTTTTTTTCCCCCCCCCAGAAATTCTGTATTTCTTTTTATAGGTAAAAATGTCATGTCTTAGTGTTCCTCTGTACATTAGACTTTTTTTAATTCAGAAAGCTTCAGCTAAAATAAATAATATACAAGCAAGGTAGTTCTTAATGCCAAAGAATTACTTTTTTCATTGGGGTTTTGACATGAATAAATGATTATCTGAATTATTCTGTGTCAGAGAGAGTTCTCCATTAGATAAGCTGTTACTTTTTCTTATTTTCATACAAATTTTGTAAAGTGGTAGATTCCCTGGGGCAAGAAGAGTAGAGTTGGTAAATTGCAGCCTGGTTTGTATTTAACCTTGTTGTAGGTTACCACAGCAAAGGTGGTGTTAGATTGTACCTACCCTGCTCTGGAAATATGGGAGGAGGCAGACAGGGACTCAGAGAAGTAGGAAAAATGAAAAGAGATCATTAGGAAATCATCAGCCCTGTGTTCCCCCTGATGATTGATTGAGTTATTAACAAGTTCAGTCTGGAGAAGAGAAGGCTCTGAGGGGACCTTACTGTGGCCTTCCAGGATCTGAAGGGGGCTACAAGAAAGCTGGGGAGGGACTTTTTAGGCTGTCGGGCAGTGGTAGGACTGGAGAGAATGGGTCAAAACTAGAGGTGGGGAGATTCAGATGAGACGTTAGGAAGAAGTTGTTCCCCATGAGGGTGGGGAGACACTGGCACAGGTTGCCCAGAGAGGTGCTGGAAGCCCCATCCCTGGGAATTTTGAAGGCCAAGCTGGATGGGGCTGTGAGCAACTGATCTAGTGGGAGGTGTCCCTGCCCATGGCAGGGGGGTTGGAACGAGATGATCTTTAAGGTCCCTTCCAACCCTGACAATTCTGTGATTCTAAGCTTGACCAGTACATTATCTTGCCTGTCATATTGGTCATCCTTCCAAATGTTACTCTGTGCTTTGAACCTGGTTAAATGAGATTATTGTAATTCTCATTTCCCAAAGGAGCTGGCATCCTTACTAACTGAGGTGTGGCTGCATTCCAGGAGGTGAAGGTGGTCACAGTTTGCTGGCTTTCTATAACTTCAGAGCAGGTTTAGGTTGGACATTAGGAAAAACTTCTACACCAAAAGGGTTGTCAAGGACTGGGCCAGGCTGCCCAGAGAGGTGGTTAAATCCCCATCCCTGGATGTATTTAAAAGCCATCTAGATATGGTGCTCAAGGGTATGGTGTAGAAGTGGGCTGGCAGAGATAGATAATGGTTGGACTCAATGATCTTACAAGTCCTTTCCACCCACAGCAATTCTGTCATTCTGTGATTCAATTAAAATATGCCAGAGTTTCATAGCTGGCAGGTTTTGTGCTCAGGTCGTGCCATGGGGAACAGAAATGATTGCTCTGCCACAGCAGGAGTGCTCAGGTGCAGTCGGGTTGGGGGAACTCTGCTAATGGCTCAGGATTCATTTCCAACTTGCTATTTTCTTATTTTTATTACTTCTTCAGAGCCAGGAGATGTGAGTAGCAGGAGTAGTTTACTTTGGACCCGATATTCCTAGGCCTGACTGAATAAATGTAGTTTCTGCAAAGCAAGAAACATTTTTGGTAGTCATTTTCTAGGATAGAACTTGCATGTTAGACATCTTCCCAACTGCCTTCTCCAGGGAGCTCCCTGTGGCTGCTGCCTCCAAGGCTACAATCCAGAGATCTGGGTTTCACTCCAAACCTGTTCAGCTGAGTTAAGTTGATGATGTAACTAAACAAAAGAAATGGTAAGGAGACACACCTGAATGAAGAAATGTTTTTCCTTTGAACATCTCTTTAATTCCATGCTGTCTCCTGTGAATGTAACTTGAGCTTTGCTCTTTTTCAGCTACCTGCTAAACCCCTACACTGTGATGTCTTGTGTGGCAAAGTCCACCTGTGCCATCAACAACACTGTCATTGCTTTCTTCATTTTAGCTACAATAAAAGGTAATGCAATGAAGAAAAAAATGATTCTTTGGGGCTTTCTATAAAGATTAGAAAAGTAGCAGAAATTAAATCCAGGTGGAACTTCACAGGTATGATTGCTACAAAGTGAAACAGCAGAAACAGGACAGGAGCAAGGTCAAAGTTCTACCTGAAATCAGAGATCAAGAGACTTTATAGTCAAGTCAAAACTTACTCTCACTTCAGTGCACCTAGAAATTTCGTCTCTAAAACCAGACTCCTTTTCCTGGATGACTTCAAGTAGTTTTCTGTTTAGGAAGGAATGTGTGTCCTTGTGCAGGAGAACACAGTTTTCTGCCCTTCTTTCTTTTGTACATGAATATGCACATGAAGTGTTGTGCATGATTTATTTTTAAAGTTTATCTTTGAACCTGTATTCAAAAATAAGTGGTTGCCTGCAGCTGTTACTTGGCTTTCACTCACGGTGGTAAGCTTGGTAAGGAGCTAATTGAGCTTTGGGGAAGCAGAAACAGTAACCAAAGCCCCATACAGGCACTGCTGGGCAGATTGTGACAGAATAGCTGTTCCCTTCATTTTGTGCATCGTGCCAGGTTTCTGTTTCTTTGATGGCTTCCCAGAGCTGGAGTCTTTTAGCATGTGGGATTTGTGCTAGGCACACAAGTTCTAGGATTCTCTGCTGGATCAGAGGAAAGGTCAGTCTGATCCCTTGTCTCCAGCAGTGCTCAGACCCAGACATGGTGAAGAAAGATAGAGATTGTTTTTATTAGTGTTTCCAAAAGAAAGTTTTCCTCCAGTTGTTGACTGATTGAGGCAGGAAGGGCCTGATGTAAAAGCAAACGAGTGGGGTCTGTTTAGTTTGATCTGTAGCTGTTCACTGATAGCAGCAGATGTTCAGTCATGACAAACCTGTCATGCCTGTCCCTGTGTTTCCTCCCTGACTGGGAGTGTGGCAGCCTCTAGGTTTTAAAATGGGCAAAGAGGAGACATCAGGGTATGAGTGTGGTTTGTGGGCACCAGTTCTTTAGATCTGTGCAGAACTGACCACTCGATGGAGTAAAGGACAGGGAGGTTTCTGTCCTGGAGAGTGGAGCTGAAGAATGGAGAAGGCTCAGCAGCAGGTAGCTCTGTATTTTCTCTGTCACAAGGTGGAATTAGAGAGAAGTTCTCCGAGTGGCTGATGTCAGCAGGCTGATGATTAGTCGAGTGCAGTGAGTCAGAATTCTTGCTGTCTAAGCTGTATTTATACAGATGACTTCCTTCAAGTGACATCAGACTGAAACCTCCTCCCCACCTCAACCTGAGACACCTCAAATAAGGATTCCTCAATAAAGGCATTAATACATTTAAAAGCTGTGCAGATCCTTCCTCTGTGTCAGTTTGGGTGTCTGTAAAGGAGGGCTGATGCCTTGTCATTCCTCCAGCTGCAGACTTTGGCTCAGTGTCTTTCACAGAGCTTTGCTGAGGGCCCAGACACATTCTGGTGCTGAGGTTGTCCAGCACCCCCCATAGAGCAGCTGCTTCATGCAGATACAGCTCAGGTGAATGCATTCCCATGCACAAACAGCAGCCAGCATGGTCTGTTTATAGACTGAATTACATGAATCTCTGTATGTGAATCACAGGAGATACAGACCAGTCAGCAGCTCTCTCTCGTGGGAGAACCACCTTGCTCTGAGTCATTCTCTGTTCCAAATGTAGTTAAAAAAGGATGCTCTCCAGAACACATTCTGCTAAAAATGCCTTCAAGTGGTGGTGTTATGTTTGTAAAGCCCCTGCAGAGGGTTATGTATTTCTTCCCATTTGGACTTCCTGTCTGTGGGGAGACATCAGGGTATGAGTGTGTTATATTAAATGTGCCTTTCAAATGAACTTTTTTTTTTTTCTTTGCAGGTAGTGCCTTCCTCAGTGCTGTGTTCTTGGCCTTAGCCACATACCAGTCACTCTACCCTCTCACCTTGTTTGCTCCAGCACTCCTTTACCTTCTCCAGGTAGATGATTTCTAACTGTTGGTACCTGTCATCTTCTTGTAGCTGTGCAGGGACAGTCCTTAGCTATTGAGAGGGGAGTCAGGCAAGCCCTGAGTTTCAGAAAAAGTGACTTTCCTCAAGCCATGGGAAGTTTGAAGCCTTAATGGGGATGCCTGTGCATAGAGAGAAGGGAGCAGAAAGTCATCTACAGAACTGGCTGGTGTTTAGCATGCCCAAAATCAGTGCTACTCGTTGTGTCCTGAGAATAGCAACGGGGATTTTAGACCTGCAGAGTTTCCTTGGAACTGCTGTGGACCACTGAGGTGAGGCTGAGTGAGGAGCTGTGGGTGTGAGTCACTCAAACTCGGAAATGCTGGTTGGGAGCTTAATGCAAAAGGCAAGTGCTTGTGAGAGTGGCTGGTTGCCCTTGTCCTTTCTCCTGCCCCATGAACAAGACCCCTGAATTCCAGCAGGGCTGATCTTGATCCATTGTGGGCACGCAGCACTTGACAGACAGACAGACAGTGCCCCAGGGAAGCTCACCCCACAGCAGGGACAGGGTTTGGAGCTGAGACAGTGGATTTATCACTGGTCTCCCTGCGTGCTTCCAGTGCAGGTGTGGCTCTTAGCTCTTGTGCTGATACTGTAAATGAGGATTTAACCAAGAGTCCAGATTATAATGCACTTAATGAAGACTGATCATTTGCTGTAGGGGAGCACAGCGAGGCTGTGACCACTAGCAGAGGACTCATCCCAGTTCACAGATCACAGGGTGAGAGTTTTTATTAATTTTGCCATTCTGAGAGCCCTGCTGCTGAGTGTTTCATCAGTCTTAGTGGATTCTGTCCTCCCACCCTCATGATTTTTATGGCTAATCTTAACTACAAGTTCATTACAAACTATTCTCAAATCTCAGAGCTTCAAAAGAGAATGGACAGTCAGTTCTAGTCCATTTTCTTTCCCTGACTACCTGACATGAATGTGTCTTACTTTTTTTTCAGAAATTTTACTCTTTGCAAGACAAGAACTTTTGCAGTCAGTGTTGCTTTCTCAGTTTGATAATTTTTAGGAGCATGTACTTGATATTTTTAAAATTTTGGTCTCATTTGTTCTCTTTTAACCTCAGTCAAAGTAAAGTACAAGCACTGTGTTCACAAGCAACAACAAGTGCTTTGGTGTGTGAATGCCTAATTTGCAGCTTACACTGGGGATCACACCAGCGTGTGCTCCTTTATCCAACTTTGTAAATGGACTTTCCTGCATTCCTTGTACAGAATTAAATAGCTTTTCTTCAGCACTTTTCAAGCTGTCCTGCCAGAAATCCATGGTGAACTTGCTTACATTGCTCCAGGAAGGGGCATTAAACCCACTCTGACAGAGGAGACAGAGGGTGCTGTGCACAGAGCCCACGGCAGTCAGAGCTGGCTCGCTGTGCATCTCCTGCAAGCCTGAACCCCAGTACCTGGTGGAAAAGCTGCATCCCTCACTTGGAGCTGCAGAACTCTGAGCAGTCCCCAAAGGTGTTTGCCCCTCTGTGTGTATTTGTCCTTACAGATGCAGTCAGGGCACCTCGTAGGGTGAGATACCCCTTGGTCATGTTACGGGACAAAGGCTTGTGGTTGACCTATCAGGACATGTGGCAGTGGAGGACTGCAGCAGTTGTGTTTGTCTGAGGAAGCCCCTTTGTGCTTGGGAGCCCACTGGATGTCCTCTTTCCCTGCTTTCAGCAGAGCATGAGTGCTAGTCCATGGGGTGGAGACCTGGCCTCCCAGGGTGGTGGAGCAGGGCTCTTGGTCACCCAGTTGATGTAGATCCGTACAGTAGAAGGCAGACAACAGTGCAGCACTGCAGACACCTCAGATACAAGTGTAGCTGTGAGGAGGTGTGTGTAAATCTTACACTGAGTGCATGAGCTTGACTCCCTGCCAGCAGGAGTGACCAGCTTGGCTGCTGTGTTTTCCAGCACAGTTCTGGGAGCATGGGCAGTGTGTATGACTGAATTGGCTGGAGTGAAGAGCATCAAGCAAATTGTGCTTGAGGGCTGCTCCTTCCAGTGCCACAGTGCCACTGTTTGATGCTTTCTTTCACCAGTTTAAATGATGCTCTGAATGCTCAGGTTTTCTTGTGGCTTTTGGTCTAACGAGGGCTTTGTGCCTGCTTGCGTTTCGCTTTCAGCGCCAGTTCATTCCAATAAAACTGAAAAGTAAAAGCTTCTGGCTCTACACCATGCAGTATGCAGCCCTCTACCTGTGCAGCCTCGTGGTCATCATCTGCCTCTCCTTCTTCCTCCTCAACTCCTGGGATTTTATCCCATCTGTTTACGGGTTTATGTAAGTAGAAGGATTCTTACTCTTTCTGCCTCACCCCCACTATGTTGTTTCTTGTGCATCACACACTCCCTGAGTGTGAGAAGTGATTTCACTGCGAGAAAAGAAAGAGCGTGTAGAGGAGAGCAGGCATCAGCCAACTTCTGTTAATTAAGTAGCAGCAACAATTAGAGCAGAGAGATGTTTTCCACTGAGCTGATGGGAAATGGATTTGATCGTTGAGCTACCGTGGCTGTGAAATTTTTTATCTCTGGAGAAATATCTGTTTGGGAACAGGAGCACAGGGAAGGATTAGTCCCTTTTCTCTCCCAGTTTTCACCCCTTTGGTTTCTTGTTGACAGATGTAAAGTACAGGTCCTCCATCCACAGCACACAGTGATTAATGAATGTAACAGAAGCAGGGCAGTGGAAAACAACCGTTTAAAAACGTTACCTTGAATTTTCTTTTCAAATTTCAGACTCTCTGTTCCAGATCTGACACCCAATATTGGCCTTTTCTGGTACTTCTTTGCAGAGATGTTTGAACACTTTAGTCTTTTCTTCGTATGTGTGTTTCAAATCAATGTATTCTTCTACACCATTCCCTTGGCAATAAAGCTAAAGTAAGTACATTTCTCTGCTATTTTTTTTCACTCTCAGCTGTCTGGTGAAAGCTTAAAAGGCTGGCATCAGATGTCTGGATCTACAAACCTGAAAAAGTTAGGATTTTACCTGGGCCTATCCTCCTCAATTCCCAGAGTTTCAATCTGTATTCTTCTTACAAAGAGTGAGTTGGGCTGGCTGGAACTTCACATTCTTTACTGTCAGAAAACAAGTGAAAAGCTGGGGCCATTCCCAGCAGGCTGCACTGACAGCATCACCCTTCTCTCTGAGAAAAGCACCCATTGGTGCCTGGATTCTCAGGGAGCTTATCCTGTTGGCTTGGAGTGGATACAGGCATCATGTCATACCAGAAGGATAACTATGGGCTTCTCCAGATAATCATTGGAGAGGAGGTGCTGGTTGCTTTTTGGTGAGCAAGACAGGGCCAGGGAAGAGCAGCCCAGACAAGCAATGTATAAACACGGGGGGTTGAGGCACGAGGTTTCAGTGTGAGGCAGTGAGCAGACGTGCAGAGCAGCTCACTCCACCTCACCCAGCACTCAGAACCTTGTTTGGAGAGAACAGGGGTACAGGAGCCTCTCTGAGCCTATCCCACAGTGCATTTGTGTCCTTGCTGGTATTTATTTCCAGAGACCCCACAGAATCCTCTTATCATTTGTGTCTTTTCCCTTCTAGGGAGCACCCTGTGTTCTTCATGTTTGTCCAGCTCGCAATCATTTCTATCTTCAAGTCCTACCCCACCGTGGGGGACATTGCACTGTACATGGCCTTCCTGCCCGTCTGGAGCCACCTTTACAGATGTAAGTTCTTGGTGTTTCATTGTTCCTTAGCTGGAATGGGAAAGGGCCTGTCCAATCATTGTCACCACTGATCCAAACCAAACCATGTCCTCAGGCTCTTGTGGCCTCCTTGGGGTGTCTGGAAGGATGTTTCTGGTCTCTAACGTGTCTTTAGGACTAGGGCTGAGATTGGTCAAGGAGAACATTTTCACTTGTCCCTTATCTTCCCCCTCTCTCCGAGTTGTTTGGAAGATTTATTATTTTGTAAGAAGCTGTTACAGTCCTGCACAAGGGATGTAGCTTATTTAAAGTACATCCATCCTTCAGGTGCTTCACTCCTGTTTAAGGCTGTGTAATTTGAACACTGCTCCTGCAATGGGTGAGTCCCTCAGCCTTAAAATCCTGCATCTTGCAGTGGTTCTTTGGTTTACATCTGCTTCTTTGCTTAGAGTGGAAGTAACTGAATTAATTACTCCAAGCAATTGTCCAGTTTTTCTTACAAGCATCATAAAGAACCCCTTTAGCTCTTTAATTCACCAGAGAGCTTCCTGGTGATTTTCAGACTCGGTCTCTAGAACCTGCTACGCTGGGGACATTGGAAACACTCTGGTTTTCCTGGTGTTTCTTAAACCAGTGGCTTTGACCAGCCCTGGCAGGCTGGCTGGGCCTTTTGCAGCAGCCTCCTCTAACCCAGGCCAGTGGTGTTTATGGACAGCTCGCCTGCCTGGGGCAGGAGACATGAGGAGGAGGCCAGAGACTAGGAGACCATCTGCTCTGTTAGTTTCAGACTAAGGGAAGCTGAGGCTGGAGCAGCTGTGAAGGAGCAGGGCAGGAAGCCCCGGGCTAGCAGGACACTGCAGGTGGGGCACTTCTGAGAAATGCAGAGCAGACAGGGAAGGGGACTGGCCAACAAGGGGGACAGGCCTCTGTCATGTGCTGCCCCCCACAGCAAGGGAACAGACTGAACGAGTTTAAAAAGAAAGGTGTGAGCAGGCTTGGTGAAATGTCAGACAGCTCCCTCCAGCTGCGGAACACTGGGAGGTTTCAGTTACCTTCAGGGACACTGGCTGAGCCAATAGCACAGGTGCCAGGATGAGTTATGGTACTGCTGCCAGAAATAGTTCACAGAAAACAAACCCTAGTAGTTCACGGCTCTTTATACAAAGGTGTGCTTGGTTTTTGTCTGGCTGACACATACTCACACAGACTGATGGGCTCTGGCCACACCTGCACCTCCCGAGGGCGTGTGTTTGTCAGTGTTGGGCCTGGATGAGTTTCCTCCCCTTATGATGCTTTCGTGTCCTTACCACGTCCCAGGAAGATATCTCTTCTCCTATGACCCATGTGTTCATTTTTTTCCTCTGTCACCGGTGTGACAAGGCTAGGGAAGGACATGCTCTGCTCTCTGGGTCATGGTGCTGGTGGGAAGGCTCTTCTCAAAGCTACCAGTTACTGCAGTGTAGGTACCAAAAAGCCAGAGTGCCCCGAGGAAGCAGGACCTAGAAGGGAAGAGCTACAAATGAGGATTTCACACTCAAGCAAAGGCAGAAATATTTATTTTCAAGGGAAATACAGTGGTTTTCTTATAAAAGCAAGGCAGGGAATTACTAAAGCAAACTGTGCAAGATTGTTGGAAAGAAGTATGTGTTGACAAGTGCCTCTCCCCCACTACCTGTGCCCAAATACCCTCGCTGGCCGTGTGGGCATGGCTGCTCAGTAAAGCAGCACTTTAACTGCTTGGTTTTCTTTTGCAGTCCTCCGGAACATCTTCATCCTGTCATGTGTGCTCATTGTCTGCTCCCTCCTGTTCCCCGTCCTGTGGCATCTCTGGATTTATGCAGGAAGTGCCAACTCCAATTTTTATTATGCCATCACGTTGACTTTCAACATAGGGCAGGTTAGTAGAGCGAGGCTGTGCTTTGGGGAGGTCCCTGGGTCAGGGGTCCTCTCACCAGCAGTGGATTCTGCAGGGTCCTCTGCAGTCCTGCGCTGCAGCCTCCTGCCTCTTCTTGCTCCAGCTGAAACCTGCCTGGGCCTCAGCTCCTGGCACACTGCTGGGAAAGAGTTCTTGTGGTATTTGAGCTCTAGCTTAACAACCGGCTGGGCCATACTGCAGGCTACATGGTCTGTTGCTGATAGCAGAGGAGAAGCACCTCAGTAGGGCAGGACTAAGCACACACATGAATGGGAAACGTGAGCTGAGAGGGGAAATGGGAAAAACCCCAGAGCAGCAGCAGTGAGGCCAGACAACCAACAAAAAATGCCCATAGACAGGGACATGGTGTCAGTTTTTCTGAGCATTATGCCTCATGGAAGTGTAGGGGTTTGTGCACACAGGGTGTCCTTGTCTTCCCAGAGCTTGCTCTCCCTGCTTCTCCCAAGGCCATTCTAGAACCCTGACTTTTCCCTTAAGAAGGCCTTGGGGAGAGCAGAGCTGAGCAGCCCTGCAGAGCGGGATTCAATGTACACAGTTTCTACCACCTTTTCTAAGTCCTCCCTCTTCTCTGTGCTACTTCTTACATCTCTCAGCCCTGGGACAGCTTCACATATGGGTGAGCAGAATGTTCATTTCATGGTAAAGCTGTCTTTATTTGGGATGTGCCTCAGCCATTGAGGTTTGTCTGCTGCTTCTAAAACTAGAGAAGCAGTTTTGCCAGGGGCTGAAAATCACCTGCTGGTACATTCCCCACCCACTAGATAACTGGGGACAGACTCACTCCGTGCCCTGGGGTGAGGGGGAGTGGAGAGAAGAGACCCCAAAGGAGGGCTTGTAGGAAATGGGAGTGGTTTGTTAGCTCTCTAACTATGTTTTGTTATGGAACAAAAGGAATAGTAAAACTTTAATTAGAGATGGCAGGTGTTGATATTCTAAGAGGATTTTATTTCCTGCCTGAGAAAGTCACAGCAGATCCTGCAAGGTCTTGTGCTCCATGCCAATGCAGACAGAGCAAAAATCTGCTTCTGCTTTTCTTGTGACAAAGAACAAGGCCTTGTCCCCACCAACCTCAGCTTGCTCTTTTCCTGTGAAGCCATCTGCAGAAAAGTTTAGTTAGAAGTAAAATCCCCCATAGTGGCACAGCATGCCAGCAGTGAGCCACAGTGCTGAGCAGAGCAAGTGGACAGGAGCAGCATGGCTGATTCCACTCTCCCTGGGCACCTCTACCCTGCTCTGTCTGTTCTTCACACTCTCCTCTGACCTCAGCAGTCTGCAGCCTGGTTTCTCTTTCCCTCAGTCCCCCCTGGTCCCTGCATATCCTCCTGTCCTGCCAGTGACCCTGCTCCTCAGGAGCTGTGCTCAGCAGGAACCCAGGCAGGCTCTGCTGGCAGCCTGCCTGTCCCTCCCTGCCTCCCCGCCCCGTGCCCCCAGCACTGCTCCATACTTCAGGAGGGACACGGTGCCCATTGGGTGGCATCTGGACGTTAGGAGAAGAGCTGCTGGCACCAAACAGGTTTCCCACTCTAGTTCTGTGATGCAGTTTCCAGGTGGAGGGGCTCAGCATGCCTGGGGAAGGGTCACACTACAAGAGGCTGGGTGACAAGTGGCACTGCTGTGCTGGCAGCAGCCCAGGCCACCCTGCAGAGCCCCCCTGCCCCAGGTGACTGCTCCAGAAACACCCCTGAGACCCTCTCCTGCATCCTCAGTGCGTGTAGGCAAGGGAGGGGTCACAATGGCCCCTCTGCAACCAGAGTGGGGCTGGGGAGGGACCTTGTGATTCCATGTCAGGTTTCCAGGTTCTCTGGTGCTTCAGTTGTGATTTCATGCTACAGCACGACTGGTGGCAGTGCCAGCCCCAGGTGCCAGAGCAGCATGGGATGGTGCCAACACCCATGTGTGCGTGGCAGTGTGCTCTGACATGGGGCAGGGGGAGAGCTGGGGCAGGGCCAGCTCTGTTCACCACTGAGCAGAGACAGAGGGTTGGCTGCCCCCCAGAGAGGGCCTGGGAGCGCCCAGAAGCGAGCTGCAGAAGGGATGGGGTGGAAGAAGTGGTTTTATCTGGGGTTGCCCCTGCACACTGTACTGTGAAGCCACAGTCTCCACATTTCAGCTCTTCTCTTACCCTTAACCCAGTAAGTGTTACTGTGTTAAACTGGTAGAGCCTCTCTCTGCTAGGGCTGACCTGGGGAGCTCCTGCTGCTGCCTGCTGGCCTTTTGCCTTCTGAGTAGAAATCATAAATGAAAGTGCTTGATAGCAACCAGCTGCAGGAGACTTTCAGCACTGGGGTTGAACCTCGTGATGGTGCTTGCATGGAAGGAGCCCTGTGGGGGAGGCTGAGGTGGTCTGTGGAGCTGTGGCTGTACAGATGGACCTGCCTTTGTCACGTGTTCTGGCCAGTTTACGGAGCTAATGTCTCCTTACTGGAGATGTCTGTGAGAACGCTCTGGGAGCCCAACAGATAGATTGGTTTAAGTCTCCCATGGCTCAATAATGCAAGGTGATGGGCAAGGAGTGTTTGCAGGGCCACAGTGTCCCCTCACAAAGCATGAGGGACAGCCTGAGAACTTCTGAAACCCCTTCAGGGTCCATCACAAACACACCCCCCTTTTTATTCCATGTTCTGAAGCACCCCTGATGTGTCTGAACATCTCACTCCTGCAGATCCTGCTCGTCTCGGATTATTTCTATGCCTTCCTCCGACGGGAGTACTACCTCACTCATGGACTCCACCTGACAAGGCAGGATGGGACAGAGGCCATGCTTGTTTTGAAATAAGGATTGTGCCCACCTTTCCCTGGACATGGACCACTCTGAGGAACATGCAAAGCTTCGGGTATGTGGGGTGGGTGGGGAAGGTTCCCTGATTGAGGTCTGATTGTGGGAATGGTACCTACTGAATGAAAGGGCTGACGTTCTCCTGGGAATACCCTCCTGAGCTGGGGCTCAGTGCAGAGACTGTAAGACCTACAAGTAGGAGCTGCAGTGCCTCCATTGGAGCATCTACCTTCTTCCCTCAGCTGTGCTTTTCACTGCGACCTCAGCCATCAACTCTGGGCAGTCCTGGAGAAAGTGTCTGAGCTAAAACCAGGCCTGAATCTCTAGCCCAGAAAGAGCTCGGACCATAACTGTTGACTTTACTACCAGTGATTCTTGGAGATGTTTGCTTCTCCTGGAAATGTCCCCTTCACTGCTTTGACCAGTAATGCTCCTGCTTAGCACAAGGCAATCTCTGGGTACTCGGCGCCCAAGCCCTGGGTGCAGACACCGTTTCTTGGTTCTCCTGCTGTTGTGGGATCTGGAAAAATCCCATCTGCTCAGGCACAGTGGGTGCTGGTGGAACAAATGGGTGACCAAAGATGAATGACCTGTTGGAAGGATGACATCTGAAGCTGCTGCCCCAGGTAATAGTCTTGGCACTCAGACGCTAATAACTGGAAGTGGGGTGGAAGCAGGAGCAGGTAATGGCTGTGTCCCTGGAAGCAGCACCCATGCTTTGATGTCAAGAGCTGCACAGAAGCATCACAAGATCTCAGAAGAAGGACCACTGCTGTGGAGATGGACTCCTGCTGCTCCTGGTTTCTGTAGGGTGACAGAGCTTTGTGGTGCCCTGCTGGGAGCATGTGGGGCAGCAGCCTGGGGGTGGAAGGAACAACCTGTCTGCTGGGGATAGGGACCAGGACGTGTCAAAACCTCCCCATTAAGACCCTGGACCACATCCAGAAGGAGCCTCAACCACTGCTCTTGGGGAGTTGTTGTTGGGGTGTTCCACAGCCACTTAGCACCACGGGATCTGCTCTTCCCCGTGTTACCCTCTCCCAAGGGCAGCGATGGTGTCTCTGGCTGTGCTTGGGCTCTGTGCCAGCAGCACCCCCAGCTCCCCTTTGAGCTCAGAGGGCCCCGTGAGCAGGACCTGCCAGGGTGAATCCATGGGGCTGGCAGCGAGCTGGTTGTTTGGTGGCACAGGGAGCAGTGACCCCCCTGGCAATGCAGCCAGCCCCCCACTGATCCCAAGGGGAACCCGAAGGGCTGGCACCCAGCAGCTGGTACAAGGGGCAGGCCCGGGTGGTCTCATGGACAGCTCTTCTTCCTTCATGGCCAATGACAAGTTCTGCCTTACTGCTCTGCTCTTGGCGCTTGGGGGGGCCAGCGCAGCCCCTGCACTCGGGACAGCCCCGTGCTGGGATGGGGCTGCCTGGCATGGCAAGGGCCACAATAAACCGGGCGAGTTTTAAACACCCCTTGTGTGCTCTGTGTTTGGAGGGGTTGGGGGCTAGAGGGGGAGCAGGGGCTCTGGAGGAGACTTGACAGCAAACGGGGCAGGAGGGAGAGCAAGTGACCCTGGGGCACACCAAAACCCCCTGTGGTGGAGGGAGTGCTGGCTCGGCACAGTCCAGCCAGGCAGCAGTGCAGAGGGTGAGGGGCCCTCTGGGGTCCATCCAGTTTGCAGCCCCCCCTCTTCCCACCAAGTCAAAAATAATTCACCCATCAGGAGGGGGATGATGCTGAGGGGACTGAGCTGAGTGGCCGTGAGCAGCAGCTCCAGCCTCTGTCTCCAGCAGCTGAACCTGTTCTGTGATGGTGCCCAGGGCCCTGCTCCTGGCCCCCTACTGCCCACCCAATGGGGTCCATTGGGCCTCCCAGGGGAACGGGTCCCAGAGTTGGACTTGGCGGGGACTGGGTGCTCCATCCTGGCTCCTGAGCAGGAGGTGGCTTCCCAGGGGAGGCTTTTGGGGCCACCAGTGCCTGCTGGCCCACCCAGGGCCTTGCGGGTGGCCAAGTGCCTGCTGTGTTGGGCACCAGGAACACTCAACCACCCACTGCCATCCTGGGACCACCGCTGCCATCAAAGCCTGGTGGGGACAGTGGAGCTGGAACCCACCCACCAGGGCAGCCAGGACCAACAGGGCTCCAATGGGCCCTGCCATGGAGGTGAGGAGCAGCCCCAAAACTGCTCACAGTGGGACTGTTGTGACTGCCAGTGCTGCTGTGAAGGGGCTTCAGGAACTCCTGTATCAGCATAAATGGCTCATGGCCATGTCCCCCAGGAAAGGGGACATCCCAGGGCACCCCAGCTCCTCCCTGGTCTGCAAGAGCTTCTCCAGAGGCCCCTGAGGTGGAGGGTGCCTCTGGCAGGGGTTCACTCCTTCTGCAGTCACCCAGCCCCTGCTCTCCCAGGGCCGCAGCTCTGAGGGCAGGACACCAGCCCGGGCTGTCCCTCCCAGGGCATGGGGATGTGCCACCACACCCGGGCAGGTGCTGGCAGTGCCACAACGATTGCGACAGTCGTGTTGCAAGGAGCAACACGGGCATGACTCGCCTGTTGATCCCAAAACAAGGGCTCCATGTGGCCTCAGGGCTCTCTGCTTGGCCACCCAGCTCCCGGCCCAGCTGGGTGCAAAGGAGGTGCCAGTCGCCAGCCACCCACACCCACCTGGAGGGGGACACTGCCGCACCCATCCCAGCACCACGGCAGGACCTGCCTCTGCAGGGGACACATCTGGACGCCCCCCAGCCAGGGCAGGCTGCTGGCATTGCCACCCACCCGTGTCACATGCCCGGTGTCCCGGGAGGGGCCAGAGCAGGTGAACATTAACCCGGGGTGGTGTCGAGGGCTCCCCAGCAGCGTGGTGCCCAGCACCCCAGCAGCACCACACACCCGTGATGAGAGGGCTCCGTGCCCACTACCAGCTCCTGGTAAGTCCAGTAGGGTGGAGTCCCAGAGCATGGGCACTGGGGCAGCACTGGGAGGCATTGCCTGGGCTGGACACACAGCCAGCTGGCCAGACAGGGCTGCCCTGGGCACAGCAAGGGGCTGGGAAGGTGTGAGGGTGATGGACACATTTGGGCCTGCTCCTGTAGTCCCCTGAGCATCCAAGCACCCCTGGGGGGTGGGGGGGGTGGGGAGCGCAGATCTCCCGCCACTGGGTCTGTCCTTGCTGGTCCTTCTTGTCCTCTCATGGTGTCTGCCCATCCCCACCAGCAGCAGAGAACTGCTGCCCACCCATCCCTGGGCAGGGCTGCACCCACAGCCACCATGAGTGTGTGGGTGCCTGACACTTGTCACCAGCTGCCACTGGGCCCGTGGCACATCCCTGACCCCACATACGCTGCGGGGCCAGCCCAGCGTGGGCAGAGAGGGGAGTGGCAGGACTTCGCCCCTGCTGCTGGGCTGAGGGTGGCCTGAAGCTGTGGAAGCCTTCCCTGCCTCTTCCTCTTCCTTCTTGGGCAGCACCACACCCTTGAACTTTCATGTGCAACGGTGGCATGGCTGGCAGGGTGCCCGTTCATGGCATGGCAGGGCTGTTGGGAGCAGCAGGGAGCTGGGCTGGAGGCTCAGCCCAGTGCCCATTCCTGCAGTCTTTGGGAGCAATCAACCAGCCCGAAGGATGGGATTCGGGATGGGGGACACCCCATGCAGGGCAGAGTCGGGGATTCCCCTCCCTCTGTGCCGCCCTCCACCCCAGAGAGATGCTCACCCCCACTTGCCCCCAGCCCGACCAGGATGAGGAGCTGCCCGAGGGATGCGGGGAGTCGGCGAGCGAGAAGCAGCCGGGCTGGGAGGCGGCCCCGGCCCTGGAGGAGCCGTGCAGGCTGGTGCTGAGCACACCCAGCAGCGTCCTGCAGGACAGGGAGCTCCAGGAGGTGAGGGAACCCCCGGACAGCAAGGGGACCCCACCCTGTCACTCACCCCCCTGCACCATCAGCGTGGCCGCTGTCCTGCCAG
Source organism: Brachypteracias leptosomus (assembly GCA_013401335.1). Taxonomy (NCBI): domain Eukaryota; kingdom Metazoa; phylum Chordata; class Aves; order Coraciiformes; family Brachypteraciidae; genus Brachypteracias; species Brachypteracias leptosomus. Next base: position 163,275 of record VYZX01022759.1, read on the forward strand.
GAACTGGTCCCGCAAGAGGTCAGATGGGTGGTAACCCCTTGTCCCCAGGGACAGCCACCTCAGCAGCACATCTTGGGGGTTCTGGGAGGAAGATCCTTGGGGAGACATCTCAGAAGGGTTCTCAGGGGTAGGATGTTGTGAATGCTGCTGGGTGGGCTGGGAGCTTGTGGAGACCCCTCGGGAGCATGCTTAGGGAGGGAAGGGTGCTTGGGGTCAGCTCTCGGAAGGATGCTTGGAGGGAGGGTGCTTGGGGAGCCCTCTGAGGGGGATGCTTGGCGGGGCAGAAGGAGGACGCTCGGCACAGGAGGAGGATGCTCAGACACCTGCTCTGCCCCAGCTGGGCCCCCACCTGCCCCCCCGGCTGGCACAGCAGCCCTGGCACCTGCGGTACTGCACCGGGCGCGACGGCTTCAGCCTGCGGAGCCTGTACCGGAGTGGGGGCCAGCCCGGCTCCCCCGCCCTGCTGCTCATCAGGGACATGGAGGGACAGGTACGACCGGGCCCTCGCCAGCCCGGCAGCACCCGGAGCCTCCCCACACCCCCGCTGCTGCCGGCAGGATTTGGGGGGGGGTCGTTCAGGTGTTGGGGACACCCCCCCCCTTTTCTGCCCCCCCCTCAGGCCTTCGGTGCCTTCTCTGCCAGCACCATTCGCTGCAGCAAAGGCTTCTACGGGACAGGGGAGACCTTCCTCTTCTCCTTCTCCCCGGAGCTGAAGGTGGGGGCTGCGGGCTGTGGGACACCCTGGGTGGGGGGGGGTGGCGATGCCCCGGGACCCGGCCACACCAGGGGGTGCCTGAGGGGTGGGGGGAGGGTCTGGAGTGACATGGCTGCACTTGGCCAGGTGTGGGCGACACCCGTGGGCCAGCACCAGGACGACACCCCCAGGCTCAGGCAGGTGTCCCTGTGGAAAAGCAGGAGCTGGGCGGGTGAGCAGAGCCAGCTTTGCTCAGCAGCCCCTCACAGGACAGGGACAGGGACGCTGAGCCAGCCACAGTCCCGACCAGCTGCTGTCCCCACGCAGGTGTTCAAGTGGACAGGCAGGAACAACTTCTTTGTGAAAGGGGATGTGGAGTTGCTGATGTTTGGTGGTGGCAGGTAGGAGCTGCGTCCGCAGCTGCCATGGGGTGTCCAGCCCTGATGGCTGCCGGGGCCATGGTCTGAGCCCAGGCTGCCCTGTGGAGCTGGGGCCAGGAACCCAAAACCAGCCCGTGCTGGTGGCTTCTTCCCAGCGGTAGGTTTGGGCTGTGGCTGGATGGAGACCTGCACCGTGGGGGCAGCCACCCCTGTGAGACCTTCGACAACGAGACTCTCTCACCTCGGGAGGAGTTCTGCGTCCAGGACCTGGAGGTGTGGGGCCTGGCCTGACACCCCCACCCAGCCTGGGGACACCGGCTTGGGCTGCTTTGTGACCAGTGCCTCCTGTACAGCCGGTCCCTGCCAGTACCCACTGGGATGGTGCCCAGCCTTGTCCCCACCTATCCCCAGCACCGTCCCTCTCTCAGGTGTCAACTGTGTGATGGGGACAGGTTGTGGTGGGATTGCAGCTGCCGCCATGCTGGGGTGTCTGTGGGACTGGTCCCCACCACAGCCCCCAGAGCCCTGCTGGCTGCAGAGCTGCCCTGGGAGGAGGGTGCAGGGCCAAGGTGAAGTGCTGGGGCCCTGAATTAAAGGTGACATATGGATGAATCTCACAACCAGACAGTGTGTTTGTGACAGAAACCAGCAGAGGGTTTTTCTCTGCTTGGAGACATGCTGCAAGGACATGAGAATGAGTGATTAAGACTATAACAGATGAAGATATCCCTTTGGGTTCCTCCCTAGGCCTTGGTAAGGCTTTGGGTGGAATCCAAGGAGGAGTGTGGATGCATTTTTAGAAGAAAGAGGCCATGTTACGGTGAGCAATCCAGTGTTCAAAAAGCCGTCCTTGACATATCCTTGCACCAAGCTGCAAGCTAGGATGGACTCGGCAAAACGACACTGGGAAAGTCCCAACCAAGCAACGTAAGACGATGTGGACAGTGCAGGGGCTGTGCGTGCAACTGATCATCGGCTGCACGGGGTGCAGAAAATGCCACAGTAGCATTGCTTTCGCTTTTGCACTGTATAAGTAAGTGCGTGTCAACAATAAAGGGAAGACGATAGCACTCACATTGAGTTCGTGTTGTTATTCTGGCCAGCTCCTGCGACATCTGGTAGCAGAGGATGGTTACCAAATTCAGCTGAAGACTCCACAACTTCGTGAAGAAGAAAGAAGGAGCCGGGAGCAAGGCAGGGAAGGAAAGTGCCACAAGGAAGGTGGACGCCGGCTGAGGTCGCTCCTCACCCTTCCGGGTAAGCCACTCGCTATCATGGAACTTGAAGCAGCAGAGGGACTGTTGGGCAATATTCTCTCTAAGAGAGGACTTCACCCACAGGAGAAGAAATTGACCAAATTGGTCCGATTGGGACAGAAATGGGGACTGTTTAAAGAGATTCCTTTGATATTTTCGCCGGAAGAATGGCGATCAATGGGAGAGCAGATGTGGGAATGTGTCGTGAAAGGGGAGCAAGAGGCTCTCATAAAAGACTTACGAGGACAATGGTTTGATGTTCTGAACACCTTAAAGGAAATGAAAGCAGAGCAAAAGGTAGCCATGGCTGCCGCAAAAAGCGTTGGCTCTGCAGCCTGAAAAGCAGCCGGAGCGTTCGAGCCGAATTACTAAGTTCCTTGGTCTTTCGGCGGTCCGAGGGGTTGTGGCTAAACCAGTGCGTTCGGTAGCAGAGATTCTGGCGCAGACGAAAGCAGACGAGGAAGTAGCGGAGATGCAGAAAGAACCGTCCGGAGCGGTCGGAGGCCTACGCACGACTGAGGAAAAAGCGGAAGCGCCAGAGAGGAACTTGCGCAGGGAGGAAACTCTGGACTTGGGCGGAGATAAATGCCATCACATTCCCTCCCTCTATCCACCGCTGCCACCTACTGGGTCTGGAACACCAGAGCCACAATATACGCCAAAGAGTTCTCGAGGGTCAAGCCGGTCAAGGCCTATCATGAGTAACAACGAGCATTTGCTACAGCAAGTACTCACCAAACTCAAATCTTTAGATATAAAAGGGGCCATAACCACACCACGCAAAACAGCAGCAGAAGTGATCCAGGATGTTGAATCCATACGACCTCCACCATATCCAGCAGGCCCAGCACACCCTCCTGTGCCACAACCCACAGCGAGAAACCGTTGGTCAGCGGTCATAAGGAATGCCAGCATAGACGGTCAGTGGTCCGCTGCAGGGGCCTTAGCTTGCCCTGTACAAATCACGCCCGGAGGAGGGGGCGCCACCTGGGAGCCACATGATTGGAAAATTTTACAACAGGCAAGACGTATGGTCTACGAATTCGGACTCCAGGCTGAGCCCACTAGACAAATACTGAGTTGGATTTACTCGGCTGATCAAATGTGTGTCTATGACTGTATAAACTTAATGTGTTTGTTGTTAACACCATCACAGTTCTTGCTATGGCAGGCTGAATGGCATAAAAAAACCCAGGCAGAATGCAACCAGCTTAGGCAACAAAATGATCCACTTTATGGGGTAACGATGAAAATGTTAACGGGAAGTAAACCGTATTCAAATGTGCAGGTCCAATTAACATTTCCAACGGTGATGCATTGCATGTCTGCACAGCTAGCGCTTGATGCTGTCCTAGCCCTGCCTGGAAGTTCCACCCCTTCATTCACCACCGTTAAACAGGGACTGACGGAACCATATCCGGCATTTATTGACCGACTTTGGGAAGCAATTATGCGACGTCCTGATCTGTCGGAAGAGATGAAAGAACAAATGTTAAAGATATTAGCGTTTGACAACGCTAATGGCAACACCAAACGACTTTTAGCTACCTTGCCAATGGGTGCCTCAGTGGCAGAAATGCTGCTAAGTGTTAGCAGAGCTGATCAACAACAACAAGCAGCCTTGGTTGCTGAAGCTGTAAGGGAAGCATTGCAGCCTCTAGCAGCGGTGGTGTGAAGTGGACCAAGATCAGGAAGGATGAGACTAGGAGAATTTAATGGCACATGCTACAAGTGTGGCCAAACGGGTCATGTAAAGAAGAGATGCGTACAAATGGTGTGATGTAATAAATGCCAATCTCCAACTCATGCAACAGTGGCTTATAGGAAACAGGGAAACCGTGAGCAGAGCACAAGGGGACCCCGCATGGTGAAACAAATAGACTCCCAGCAATCTCAGCAGACCGCAATGAGTCTAACACAGATGGAGGATTCTTACAACAACACAGTCCAGCCACAAGGGGGAGCCTCGGAGTGGATGTGGTAACAGCAATAGATATCATGTTGACTGATCGAGCGAGGGCTCACATTCCCAGCTCTGTCCGTGGACCCCTGACAATAGAAGGGGACAAGGTTGGGGGTCTATTGGTTGGGAGATCATCTTCTGGAATTAGGGGAATAATAGTAATTCTGGGAGTAATAGACGCTGATTTCACTGGTCAAATTATGATTATGGCCTATACCATTTGTCCTCCATTATTCATTCCAAAAGGAAGCTGCATTGCTCAAATCATTGCAATTGAGAATGCGCAACCTGCAAGACAAATGGAGATCTTGCCAGTGAGAGAAGACAAAGGCTTTGGGTCTACGGGACCAACCGTATGTTTTACTACTACCATGAATAATAGACCAGAATTAAAGTTGAAAATATCAACGGGGTCACAAAGCGTAGTGATCACTGCACTATTGGATACTGGTGCAGATGTCACCATAATCAGTCATGCAGTTTGGCCAAGAGCGTGGCCATTAGGACAACCTTCGACACAAATTGCCAGAGTAGGGGGCAGTCAACACCCTTTAATCAGTCAACAACCAGTCACACTTAGTTTCCCGGATGGTCAGCAAACATCTTTACGGGTATATGTCATGAGTCTCCCGGGTCCTCTAGAAACTCTGGTTAGAAGAGATGTTCTTTCTCAAATGGAAGCTGTGATTACTACAGATAAAAAAATGGCCTTTTGAGACTGGGGTCCTGATGACCAGCCGCCTGACCCTCGCATAATGTGGATAACTAACACTCCTATATGGGTGAATCAGTAGCCCCTAACAAAAGAGAGGCTGGTAAAGATTAAAGAGTTAATAAAAAACCAGCTGGACACAGGACATATCAAACCATCGACAAGTCCGTGGAATACTCCTATATTTACCATTCCCAAGAAAAGCGGGAAGTGGAGACTTACACGACTTAAGAAAAGTCAACGATCAAATACAAGCCATGGGGACACTGCAACCAGGTTTACCATCTCCTGTGATGCTCCCATGAGAATGGAACTTGTTAATCATCGATTTAAAGGACTGTTTTTTCACCATTTCTTTGGCTTCGAAGGACACTGAAAGATTTGGCTTTTTGGTGCCATCAATAAATAAGCAGAAACCAGCCAAGAGATATGAATGGATAGTGCTGCCACAAGGAATGAAGAACTCTCCAACCCTCTGTCAAAGATTTGTAGCTTGGGCATTGCAACCTATAAGGCATCTCTAGCAGCAGACTATCATATACCATTATATGGATGACATTCTCTTGGCACAAGAACAGCCTTTCAGTGATGAACATTTGCAGACATTGACTCAAGTGTTGGAAAAGAAGGGTTTGAGGATAGCGCCTGGGAAAATTCAGAGACAAGAACCATGGAAATATTTGGGATGGTCAATTTCAACTACACAGATTGCACCTCAAAAAATTCAATTACACACAAACGTTCATAATTTAAAAGACCTACAAAAGCTACTGGGGGATATACAATGGGTTAGAACTATTGTGGGCATAACCTCCAGTGACCTTGACCCATTAGTACAGCAACTCCGCGGACTCGACCCAAGTCAGCCTGTCACACTCACTAATACAGCAAAAAAAGCCTTGGAACGCATACAAGGCCTAATTCAGAAAGGATGGGCAGGACGATGGTGCCCACAATATCCTCTCTCGCTATATATTTGCAATACTGACGAACATCCGTTTGCGGTGATCTGTCAGTGGCAAAAACAAAAGGGGGAATTGGGTCCTCAAATTACTGAGGTTGCCACTGACAGACCTAGCGACAGATCTAGGAGCAGAAGTGATCAGGGGTTTATAGTATTGGAATGGGTTTTCCTAAGTGTACAGCCAAGAAGGAGCATAGTGCAAAGGTCGGAGGCGATAGGAGAATTGATCAGAAAAGGACGGGACAGAATAGTAGAGATTGCAGGTATAGAGCCAGAGGACATCAGCATACCAATCAGAACAGAGGATGTAGAGTGGTGGTTACATCATAGTTTAGTAATACAGAATGCTTTATTGGGATTTACAGGACTTATACATAACAGGCAGCCAAGGAGCCGCCTGTATCAGGTGCTGTCACAAAATAAATGGGTTGAAAACCCAAAGATTTCAGACAAACCGGTGATAGGACTGGCAGTTTTCACAGATGCAGGGAAGAAAACACGAAAAGCGGCGTGTGTATGGCGAAATGCACAAGGGTAGATCATAGCCTACTGGGTGACAAATATGATTCCTTGCAGACTCTGGAACTGGCAGCAGTATGCTGGGCCTTGAAACAATGGCGGGACAGGCCCCTAAATGTAGTCAGTGATTCATTATACGTAATAGGTGTGGCAACAAGAATTGAATCGGCCTTGATCTGAATGACCCAAAATTCTAGGCTAGGAGAGTTGGTTTTGCAGTTACGTACGACTTTAAGGCAACGAACTGAGCCTTGCTTTATAATGCATATCAGAAGCCATCAGGACCCCAGAGGTCTGGGGGAAGGAAATGCGAGGGCTGATAAATTGGTATCTGTAACTCAGGTAGGGGCCCTGGTGGATCGATATGCACAAGCCCGAAGCAGCCATGCATATTTTCATCAGGGAGCACGGGCTTTGAGGAAACAATTTGACCTCTGTGGTGGGTTTACCTTGGCTGGGTGCCCGGTGCCCACCCCTAGTCCCTCTATCACTCCGCTCCCTCCCCCCAAACCTTCGTCAGCAAGGCAAGCGGGGAGAGAGTAAGATGGAAAAGGAAAACCCGTGGGTTACGATAAGAAGCAGTTTAATAAGCAGCAGAGAAAGCAAGGCCGCGTGTGTGCGAAGCAAAAGCAGCAAAGCCGTTACTCTCTACTGCCCTTCCGCAGGCGGTGTCGGGGCTGTCCCGGGAAGCGGCACCAGAACGCGGAGCGCTTGCTCGGAGGACAAGCGTCTTCCCCCCGAATCCCCCCGTCCTCCTCCCTTTAGAGTTGAGCTGACGTCATACGGTATGGAATATCCTATTGGTCAGCTCGGGTCGGCTGTCCGGGTTGTATCCCCTCCCAGATCTTGTGTGTCCCCCCCGTACCTTTGGTGCTGTGTGAGCACTAACTGCTAGTCATAACACGGGTGTGTTATCAACAGCCTCTGGCTCCCAGTACTGCAGCATGAGGGCTGTGTGGGGAAAATCAGCTCAGACAGACCCACTACAACAGTTCATGTCTGATTCACATTTATGCCCATAATTCCTGTGTGTTCTGCCACAATTCTTAGCAAAACTTGCAGAAAGAGGAGTGTTAAATAGGGAGAGGAGCACAGGGACTGGTCACTCTTGTGTGACAGTAATTCTGTGGCAGCCAGCTGAGAGCAGTTCTCCCTTCACTGCCTCCCTGCATGTTCTCCATGGCCTGGGGTGTCCTGCACAGTTCTTGCTCTTCACAGGGCCTTCCTGATGCAGACACTCAGGGCTGCAGAGCCACAACTGGCCTGCATGAAAAGCTCCAGTGTGCACTTGGCAGTAACAGGCTCCCCAGCCCCTTAGTGAAGGAGTCATTTTGAGGCCACCACTGTATGTATTTCAAAGCAAGGAGGAATAGGGCCTGCAAGAAGTGCTGTTCCCAAAAAATACTCTGGGATGCAGACCTCTAGATATCTTCAGTTGCTTTTTCTCTCTCCTGTTCTGCTACCTGATCAGGGCTGTCTCTCATCTCCTGGCAGATGTTAGAGCCACCCTGAGCACTGTTTGTGCTGCTGCACTGGTCAAAGTCCAGCAGACAGTCCCTGGTGCTGAGACTGCTGCTGCCAGGGGAGCTCTGCCTGCTCTGCTGTGGGCACAGCTCTGGGTCGGGAGGGGGAAGTGGGTGATGCTTTCATGCAGTAGCAGAAAGGGTTGTTGCCCNAAGAAGCAGTTTAATAAGCAGCAGAGAAAGCAAGGCCGCGTGTGTGCGAAGCAAAAGCAGCAAAGCCGTTACTCTCTCCTTCCCATCCGCAGGCGGTGTCGGGGCTGTCCCGGGAAGCGGCACCAGAACGCGGAGCGCTTGCTCGGAGGACAAGCGTCTTCCCCCCGAATCCCCCCGTCCTCCTCCCCTTAGAGTTGAGCTGACGTCATACGGTATGGAATATCCTATTGGTCAGCTCGGGTCGGCTGTCCGGGTTGTATCCCCTCCCAGATCTTGTGTGTCCCCCCCATACCTTTGGTGCGGTGTGGGCACTGATAGTCATAACAAGGGTGTGTGTTATCAACACTCTCTGGGTCCTAGTACTGCTGCATGAGGGCTGTGTGGGGAAAATCAGCTCAGACAGACCCACTACAACCTCACTCATAATGATGTCAGGGGCATTGTCAAGGCTTGTCCACAATGTAGCCAAATTGGGCCAAGATTAGGTTTAGGAATGAACCCAAGGGGTTTACAAGCGCTGGAACTCTGGCAGATGAATGTGACTCATGTTGCAGAATTCGGAAGGCTCAGATATGTCCATGTGTCAATTGACACCTTTTCTAAGATGGTGTGGGCTACTGCTTTGTTGACTGAAAAGGCGATACATGTGTGCAAACATTTGACAAGTTGCTTTGCCATAATGAGGGTTCCGGAATGCATTAAGACAGACAATGGCCATACGTATAAAAGTCAGAAATTACAGAAATTCTTACAGAAATTCTTACAGAAATGGGGGGTCGCGCATAAGACAGGAATTCTACACTCTCCAACTGGTCAAGCAATTGTAGAGAGGGCACACCAGACAATTAAAAGCCTTCTTCAAAAACAAAAGGGGATGAAAATGATCCTCAACAGCGATTGCATAAAGTGTTGTTCACCCTGAATTATCTCTCCCTGACGGAGGGTCGCGAGGAACCAGCAGTGATTATTCACCACCAGGCTATAAAGCAGGCCACAGGAAGCCAGGGTTATACAAGAGTATTGTACAAGGATCCTAAGACGGGGTTATGGAAGGGACCAGTACAATTACTATTTAGTGGAAGAGGTTATATGTGTGTTTCCACAGATAGCAGACCGCAGTGGATTCCTAGTCGTTGGGTGAGACCCTCTACAGATCAACATGGGAAACATCATGATAATCATTGCATGCCTGATCTCGACAGCGGCAGCAATACATCAGGTTGATCCAAGGCAGAACTTGTGGATAGCATGGGCTAATGCAACTGGGCAGTCAGCATTCTGCCTCAGCATGACGACGCCTACAGAGCCGTTTCGGACATGCCTAATAGGAGTACCGGGGTATCACGTAAGGCAGTTTAATGGGTCTATAAATGAAACAACGAATTGTACCCAATGGGACTCCACGACAAACTGTAGTGGTTGGTTAATAGGGAGATTGAATGTTTCGCCACCTTGGGATCCCCAAGAGTTAAATCTTTTGGGATCATTTAGAATTGGGAATAGAAGCCAAAATTAGACAGACACATGTATCTGGTTTGCTAATACACCCAGGAAGGATATGGGAACACCATGGACTAACGTGTCATTGCATAATCCTCTATACCAAACATTTGGTGGAGAAGGTTACTGTGGAGGAAACAGTACTATTCTTCCTCCTTGGATATCAATGAATTTGTNTATCTGGTTTGCTAATACACCCAGGAAGGATATGGGAACACCATGGACTAACGTGTCATTGCATAATCTTCTATACCAAACATTTGGTGGAGAAGGTTACTGTGGAGGAAACAGTACTATTCTTCCTCCTGGGATATCAATGAATTTGTGGGTAAATGAGTCGGCCGAGGAGCTACCAAAAGGTCTATTCCTGATATGTGGTGACCGAGCCTGGCAAGGAATCCCTAGGATGGCAATAGGAGGCCCTTGCTACTTAGGACAGTTGACTATGTTAGCGCCTGACAAGCGACATCTGCTAAACATTTCAAGAACAACTCTCAGTTCACACATGTCTCCGTTTAAGGCTCAGGGCAATTCCCCACGGAGCAGAATTAGTTTCACCCCTCTTCCCCCTCCCCTCTTCCCTCCCAGGGGAGGAAGAAAGGCCTCACACAAAGTTGGAAAATTAAGATCACAACTTTTAACAGGGAGTAACAAAAGGGATATCAAAGGAAGGGAAATATACAAAGGTAACAAGGGAAGGTATATATACAAATATATACAACACTGATCCTCGGATGCCACTGGATTTCTCCCAAGCCACGTGGAGTTGTAGCAGCCACAGAGCCGTCCGCAGCCAGCAGCAAT
>VYZX01022759.1:177700-207683 GCA_013401335.1 Brachypteracias leptosomus
CCTCGTACTCTCCCACAGGGCTCCTGGCCACGTGTGCCCAAGCCCCTGTGCTGAGGCCACCAACTCCCCTGCTGAAAGCACCATCCCCCAGGGACCTCGACCTGCTGCCCTTGGGTCCTCCTCACCCAGGTGTGATGCCCACTGCTATTGACACATCTGGCAAGCACGGCTGGGGACTCACAGCAGAGCCACCAAATCAACACAAGTGTCCCCCCACAGCCCGGGGCTGGCAGCCTCTGGCCCCCACCTTCAGCTCAGAGAGAACAGGAGGAACATCTTCCCCCTCCATAGAAGCTGCTGTGGCAAATGGTGGTGGTCAGTGGCAGCGGAGGCTCTGAAGGTGCAAGCTACCACCCAAGAGCCTGGGGAAAGGCTCCAGTAAAGCCTGCCCACCCTGGAACCATTCCCCTTCACAGGCTTCTGGCCCTGCCTCGTCCCTCACCAACACACCTCCCGTGCCTTCAGGCTCATCTCACACTCCTGCCAGTAGCACTGGGGTAGGATCACAGAATGGTTGAGGTTGGCAGAGACCTCTGGTGAGCTCTGGTCCAACCCCCTGCTCCATCAGGGGCACCCAGAGCTGGCTGCCCAGGGCCTTGTCCAGGTGGCTTTTGAGTATCTCCACAGTTAGAGACTCCACCACCTTCCTGGGCAGCCTGTGCTGGTGCTTGGTCACCATGACAGTGGAAAAGTGTTTCCAGGTGTTCAGAGGGACCCTCCCGTGTGCCGGGTTGTGCCCATGGCCTCTAGTCCTGGCCCCTAGGCACCACCAAGAAGATCCTGGCTCTGTCCTCTCTGCATCCTCCCTCCAAGTACTTGTACCCCCTGAGGAGACCCCCTAAGCCCGCTCTGCTCCAGGCTGAACAGCCCCAGCTCTCTCAGCCCCTCCTCACAGCAGAGATGCGCCAGTCCCTTCATCACCCTCCCCTCAGCTCCCAGCCCCATCATTCCCCCACAGGTGATCAGGCTGGCCAAGCACGACCTTGCTTCTCCTTTTTCATCTACACAACAGTGGGAGCAGCACCTACAGCCAACTTGGCCCCTGGAAGGATGCCGAAGCCAGAGCCCCGCTGCCATGTCCAGGCCCGGCAGGAGCTGCGGCTGCAGCTTCACTACAAGGCATGAGGAGAGGCTGGATCCTCCATCACAACCCCCATGAGCTTCCTTTCTCCTCCCTGGCCCCACAGCCCCTTACAGCTGAACTGGCTCCACCACAGCTCCCATTCAAAACCCGGCTCCTCCACAGCTCCCATTCACAAACCCTCCTCTCAGGGTGAAAGATCTTGTGCTTCCCCAGAGCAGGCACCGTGCTCCAGAAATACACTCAGTTGTTTGTAACTGGGTAGTAAGACCATTTTGAATAAAGTTCACACACATTTCCTTAAAAGAATAGTAAAATCATTGTTTATAAATTTATTCTTAGTCCGGGGAGGCTCAGATTAACATGTCTGACAAAAACAAATGCTCTCAGAACTTAACATTAAGAATTTTTGCTTAAACATAAGCAAAAGATATTTCCCGAGTATAAAGTGCACCTTTTATAACAGATTCAAAACAAACCCAAGCAACAACAACAAAATCACATCGTTCTGAACACTTGATTTTATGCAGATGAGGGAGATAAATGCCTTCACTCCACGGCGTTGGTTTTTGAAGCATAATAAGTTCTTTAAAAGCTTTTGAAGAGGCCACAGCCCCTTCCATGGTTACCTGGTGCACCTGCAGACCTGAACCCCCCTCAGGGACAGGACCAGCAGCAGCTGCACCACATCATGAGCACAGGCACAGACCAAAGCAGCAGAACAAAACTACTTCTGGTTATTTCAACAAATGAAGTCTGAGTGTAGATCCTCCTCCCTCTGCCTCTACCAGGGCAGAGGAACCATGGTCAGGTATGGAGAGAGCCCTGCAGCTCTCTTGTCATGGTGTTTTTGGAAACTAACCCAGGCTCTGCTGGCAAAGCTGAACTTCTCCTTCCCCATTCCAGACAGAAAATCCAAAGCTGGTTCCAGTTTCTGAGCATCACTTGAGCCTTTTGCTTTGCACGGAGAGTTCTGCAGGAGGGCTTTTTCAAGCATTAGGGCTTACTCAATGAGAGCAGCCTTCCTCCTAGACCTGAGTGAAAGACACAAGGAAAAGGCTCTTCCTCGTTCCCTTTTCAGCAGGGCAGACATTGAGCAACACTCACTTGGGTATCACCAGTCAGGGGAAATGGGAAGAGCCCTCACAGCTCGACAAGGCAGAGAAAAACCACAGGGGAACTGCAACTGGAGATCCAGGAGAGGCAGGGACGGGACAGGAGAAGGGGAGAACCCCTGAAGAACCTGCTTGCCCAGCACAGCAGCAGGACAAGGTGCAGCTGGTGCTGGGCAGAGCTCAGCACCCCCTGGGCACAGCCCAGCACCCAACTGGGCACAGCCCCGGCCAGAGCTCAGGGAGCTCTGCTCTCCTGCACTGCTCCAACAACGGGCGTTTTGAGTAGTTTTTGCCATTCGGTGTAACAGTAAAAATAGAACATTCAAAGTATCAAAAATACACTATAAAACAATAAAAGGCTGCATGTCACTGCAATGCATTGTTAACCCAGTAAAATTGTGGACACACTTCGAGCAAGAGACCTGCATCTTCATCAGCTTTTTGAACGCCAGAAAAGCAATCTTTGGCTACCACAAAGACTTCCCTCTCCCCTTATTTCTTCAAATGAAATTTGTTTTCAAAGAATTCCTGAAGAAATCCTTGAAGATGCCATCTGTGGTTATTTCAAAGTTCTATCACCTCACTCTATCCTCAGAAGCACTTACTCCTCTCTTCTTCAGGTACTGAAAAGAAAACCAAACCAAACCACCCACCAAAAAGCTGAGCTGGAAGCTCTTCTGCCAGCTTGAGCAGCATCACTATCACCTGAGGAAGCAAGAGGGAGGTGTCTGCAGCACTTCTGGTAGTTGCAATTTTGAGTTACTCTTGCTACACAGTGCCAATACATTCAAAAATAAATGAGAATTGATTTTGTTCTGCTGTAAGAGGTGGTTAATTTTTTTAAAAGTCCATTTGGAATATGCACTTTAAGTATCTATATTAAAACACACTGTAAAATGCATTTCTGCATTGTTCATAAATTCTAACAGTCCATCCCACTGGCTTTTAAAAGAGTTGCTGCTCGGGTCTGCTCGTCTGCTGGAGAAGCAGATGGAACAGCGGCCAAGGAAGAGTGTTACTCATCAAAAGTAAGCCTCTGCTTGCAGCCGGGTGCTGAAGCTGTCCTGTGCTCATCATCTCTCCTGTTATTCCAGCTTTTCTTCATTGGAGTTAGATGAGGGGCAACCACATCACCATCCTAGTGTGAGAAGTCAGAAAACATTAATGACAGCACATTCACTTCTGCTTTCCTAAAGCAGTGGAAAAGAACCTCAGTGTCAAGCTTTAAAAGGAAATCCAAGGCCCTAGAAGGATTTAAATCAACCAACATTGAAGACTGTGCATCCCAGAGACAGAAACTGCTGTGGTCAGTGGGTGGGGAGAAAAAAAAATCCCCCCTATATCTGAGAAGCCTTCACCGTTGGCAGGTCACCTCTTCCAAAACCATCCCCAGCAGACCTAGGAAGGTCTAACCCAGAGCTGGGGCACCACAGACACAGGCAGGAGAGCAATAAGCTCTCTGAGCTTAGAGATGAGCTGGTGAGACCCATGGGTCATGTTCTGCACCACGCCAGGGCCTGTGAGGTGGGCATGGTCAAACTAGAAGAATATGCTTGTAGGATCCAACCACACTCCACAAGCTGCCAGCAGAGAAAGGTTTGTTGCTTGATCCATTCCTAGAAAGCCCCTCTGGCAGTAACTGCTCTCAAAGAGAGGTGCCAGGAGCAGGACAGAAGAATGAGTCTTAAAACAAGGTGTTGGTGCCCACGGCTGGAGCTCCAGCATGTGTAACATATCTGCTGGGGGGGTCTTTCCTTTCAGAGGATGCAACTCTGCCCCTGAAGGAGACTTGGAGGTGTTTCCAGCAAGTAAGACATCAAGACAGGGATACAGTCTCCCAAGGGAAGTGGTGGATCCCCCTACATTGGGCAGTTTTAAGACTCAGCTTGACAGGGTGCTGGGACAGCTCACGGAAACGATATTTTTTTTTGCCTTGAAAGGTTGGACCAGATGATCCCTGAGATCCCTTCCAACCTGACACTCTATGATCCTATGGTATCACCACACTTGATGAAAAGGCAAAACCCACAGGGATCACACCACAGACCACTCACACTGCATTTCTTAAGCAACTTGGAGATTTCAACACAAGCATTTATTTTACTTTGAGGCTTGATCCAGCTAGTGGGAAATACCTGAAAAAGCACCTGGAGCTGAAGGAGACTGTTCTTTTCCCTGGTGTGACTATCAGACAAACAGAAGTGAAAGCCAACCTGTCATGGGTCAACCTGGGCTGAGCAGGTGCCCACCAAGCTGCTCTATCACCCTCCTCTTTCCTCTCCCTCCTCAGCAGGGCAAAAGGGGGAGGAAAATAAGATGGAAAAAACCCCTTGTGGGTAAAAGCAAAATCAGTTTAATGCAAACAGAGCAAAGCCAAGCAAGGCCACACGTGGGAGCCAAGAAAACACAGATTTATTCTCTACTTCCCCCCAGCAGGTGATGTCTGGCCCCTGCCTGGGAAGCAGGGCTCCAATACACGGTTGCTCCAGAGGACAAAGGAATGTCCCCTCCCCTTCTCTCCCCACTTCTCCCCAGCTTTATAGCTGAGCTCTATGGCTGTCATGTGGTGTGGAACATCCCTTTGGCCAGCTGGGGTCAGCTGTCCTGACTGTCCCCTCCCAAGATCTTGCCCACCCCATCCCACTGTGGGGGAATGTTGGCAAGAGCCTGGGTGCTGTGTGAGCTCTGCTCAGCAGCAGCCACAACACAGGGGTGTGATCAACACCCTTCAGCTCCCAGCACAAAGCTCTGCACCATGAGGGCTGCTCTGGGAAAACAGCTCAGCCAGGCCCAGGACACAAGCACTGCTGGGAGCACACCAGCAGCTTTGCTGTCACACCCCTCCCCAGCCTACCAGTGCTTCCAGCCTAGGAACTCCACATCTCCTGCACGTCACCAGGGGCTTTCCTGATACCACCATAACTGCTCCCCTACAGCACGGGCTCTACTGGACACAGCAGCACACAGAATCGGTGAGATGAAGGCACCCACCCTACTGCAAGGGGGATGTGATGTGGATGCTGTGTCCTCACCAGTTCACATCACAACTGGTACAGGCTCCTCCAGCACCTTGGCAGGAGGAATGCAAAGCAAGACGTATGGACTCAGGGTCTGCTTTAGAGTCTCCATTTTACTCGCCAGGGCAGCTCTGATGGGGCTCCCAACATAAAGCAAAACATCAGATGTGTTGTAACAGACCCTCTTCCTCCCTTCACAGCTGGAAACTTGAATGTTCTGGGAGATGACAGAGCAGGGAGGGCCTTGCAGGCCAGCCACAGACCAGCTGCCCTGGGAGCAGAGGTTTGTCAGCCTGTTCCAGCAGATATTTTCCACTCAGAGCAAAGGGACTGATGATGAATCTCCTGGGGGAGGAGTGAGTTTAACAGCTGCTGAACAAGGAAGAAAAAAAAAGGGAAAGCAAGAAAAGAACTGACCTGACCTTTTCCCTAGATCTTTTAATCTCTCAGGGCTGTTTTAAGCCTTTGAGGAAGGCTGCACCCAAGAACTGGTGAGTGGCTGTGTGGATACTGGTGAGTGCCTGTGTGGATATTCACTTTGTTCTAAAAACATGACTTTTCAAATGATGTCAGTTAAATCAACGCAAATCCATCCCTATTTCAGTGAAACCAAAAGCACACCCAGATGCAAGCCACAACAAAACCAGAAGCCAGGCTAGTGAGGAGTGGCCGTGCTGCAAAAACAAAGCCTGAATGTCAGATGTTTTAATGAAAGAGCAAGCTACAGACAGAGGTGAGGAGCCCTAGGAACAAGAAAAACACCATGTGAATTTGTTACCTGTGGTTTGGTGAAATCGTTCTCTATGCACCACTGAATTAAATACTGTTTGGCAGCTGAAACAATATCTGGATTCTGACTTTTGCAATAAACCCGAATAACCTGTTCTGCAAATGTCATGGGTAAAAGCTTTGAAACCTTTGGAATAAAAAAAGAAATAAGTTTTAGTATTTCTTGGAATTGAAGAGTCCACTGAACTTCCCATTTTTTCATGTGAATACAAACAGAAAGCAATAAAAACCATCCCACTACAATCCAGGAGCTTTATCCAAATGGAGTGCACTTTGCTGAGACTCCCAGTGCACTGGAGCTCCCACACAAAGCTGTCAGGAGCCCAGGTTGGCCCAGTACAACACACCAGACTTGCAAGGACATGGATTCCACAACCTCCCCACCACCCCTGCAAGACCCATGAAGGGCTGTAGCCATTTCCATCACAAGCTGAGGAGAAGATGCCCTTCAGAAGCCAGGTGAGGGAAAGAAAAGACTACCTGCTCTTTGCTGATCTTGACTGCCTTGGAAGGATCAGCCTTGCAATAGAAGAGAACGTTATCAATGGGGTTCTGTTCCTTCATTCCATAATCCATATTGATAACCTTGCATGTCAGACAAAGACAATGGCACCTGTTAACATCTGGCTTTTGTTTTCTCACAATAAACACAAAAGGACACACAAAGAAAATGGCATTTGTCTACCTTTGTCTTTTCATTTTCTCACAATAAATACAAAAGGACACACACTGTACTTCTGTGAATGACACTAATCAAATAGAACAGTAATTAACATATGATTACTTAAAAAACAATCTAGTATTTGCATTTTACATCTTTTCTTCCATCACCTTCAGCTCTAAGGCTGCCAGGTGGATATTCACACCTACACCAACCAGTTTCAAAGAGCAGAATCATGCTGGTCCCTCCCCAGAGCACAACCCACAGGGGTTACAGCTGCAAACACATGATCTAGACAACACTGCCTGGTGCACCAACAGACTTGTGGTCAGCAGGGAGGAGCCCCCTCCCCATGACTTTTTGTGGGACAAGGAAAGCACAGTCAACTACTTTAAAGCTAATTTTACCCAGCCTGAAGGGGGAGCAAGGGAGACTTGTGATGTTCTCCATGGAAAGCCACTCGTTAGCTCTGCCCAGAACTAGCCAAGAGCAGGGATGAAGCTGTTTGATATCTGCAGACTGCTCAAGCTCTGTCTGTCTCAGGGTCTCTCCATCCCACCAGTGCTGGCTGCAGACTGTGCTGTGGCAGCAAGGTGCTTTATGCAGGAGACAGCCCCAGGAGTGCCCACCATGGGTCAGAACTGCAGCACCAGAACCCTGGCAGGCTCTGTGCCTCTCACCCTCCCATCAGGACCTGCAGTTTTCTTGCCCTCATAACCCACAGCAGTGGTTCCTAGACTGCTAAAGCCCAAACCTTTCCCTACAGCTCCTCTTCAGAGCAAGGGGAACACATCTGTCACCAGGAGAACCCAAACAACAGCCCAGTGAAGCTGCCTGAAGACCTGATGATCCTAGAGGTGTTTCCCAACCCAGAAGATTCTGATTCTCTGCCCCCAGGCCCCAGCCACAGGAGATCTCCCAAGGGGGAAGCTCGATGCCCCCAGAGCCTTGAGCTGAGCAGCCAGGACAGCATCTGAGGCTACCCTGTGGTTTTAGTTTTCCACTTTGAAATGTACTGAAGCATATCCCCAGTTTCACTGGGATATACCAGACCCTCTGTAAGTTTTTACTCTGAACCTGCTCTGAGAGATACTTACATCAATTATGAAATCTTCAGCCTTTAGCTCCACATCTGGAGGATCCTTCTGGGGCTTGGAATTAGCAAAGCTTTCTGCCAGGCTATTGTTCTGAAAAAAGACAGGAACTTAGATTACATTTGGGCACTATCAAGGCAGCAAAATGCACGAGAGATCGTGTCATCAAACAAGCTCCATTTCTCCACAGCTTGACAGACTCTTCTTGCATCAATCCTGTTGTCTGAATCCTTGTCTCCTCAGCCATAAGTTTTCCACCAATCTTTTAGAAAAAACCCCAAGCTTATATAACTGAGAAGACCCAAATGGAGGAAGAGTTTTACACCTGATGGTAACAATGAGGAGAGAGGTGGGGAGAGAGAGTGTCCATCCAGTGTGTCAGAGTCTCCATGACAGCAGAAAATAAGCACCTTCAAGCAGCTGTTTTACTAAAACAAATGTTTTGCAATTCAATTGCCCAAAGCTGAATACTGAGCATTGTCACTGATTTTTTTTTTAATGAAGGGTTGCAGGATCTCACCTTCTAATAAAGCTTTTATACATTAAAACATATAAAAAAACCCCAAGAGACAGGCAAGACCAGTGATGTCAGTGATCATTACAAAAAAAGTAAGTAGCAAGCAAGAAGTAGCAAGCTCATAGGAAAACTCTGGAGGGGATGGTGATCTTCAAAAGCTGAAACCCACAAGGGGATTTTGTCTGGTGTTAGCCCTGACTATTTGGCAGAATATCCCCCACTGATAGCTAGGCAGAGGAGCATGGGGTAAGAACTTACTTGCAGGAGGCACCTGTTTATAAGCTGTTCTATGTCTGTTCTGCACCAGAACACACGTGTACTTTCTCCTTTGCTCTGTTGTTGCTTACTTGCCTTTTTTTTTAGGTTGCCTCTTCCAGATTGTATTAACTGGAAACTCAGCTTTGAATTTAAGAACTCTGTAGCTATCTGGGATGTTCTCCTGGCTCTGGCCAGATTGAGGATCACAACATTGGATGAGGCTTTGAACAACCTGGTCTAGTGGGAGGTGTCCCTGCCCATGGCAGGGAGGTTGGAACTAGATGACCTTTAAAGGTCTCTTCCAACCCAAACCATTCTCTGATTCTGAAGAGGCTTCAGCGTCATCACGTTAAGCAACAGAACAGACACAGTTAAGTCTTGTCTTGCCACTGCTCACCTCCAGCACTTCAGAGGAGGTTGAGCCTCCAACACTCCTGCAACAGGCAACTCCTGCACCACAGGAGGAAAAACTCTCCCTGAGCCCCTCAGCTGAGCATCAGAAGCTGCAAAGCACTGGCTGGGTGGAATTATGGCACCAGCAGTGACCCAAACTCCCTTCAAAATAGTGCACTGGACACCCCAACACTCAACATCTCTGGCTCCATCTTCAAAGTGAGAGTTCTTCTTTCCACTAACCAAGCTTCCTAAAGGAACCGTTGGGAGGTGGAACTCATGCAATTCACTCTCTTGCCCATCTCCTTATTTGTGAAGGGTCTATCCTGAACTCCTCTTCAGAAGGGCAGAACCTTGACAATCTATGTACAACCATTTCATGTTTTCCTTCCTCCTGTTTCCTCCTATTCTAATACTGCATCTCTTAGCACTACTTTTTCTACAAAGAACACAAGAAAACCTTCTCTTCAAACACAAAGGTGGACAGAGCAGTAAGACAACCAGTTGTTGTGTTTCTCTAACCTCATTCTTTAAAAATCATTATTTTTATGAAGGCTTTCTAGATAGAGTCAGCCACTCCTGGAAGTTTGGCATGGAAGATTTTAAGCATCATGGCTGAAATTTAGAGATAATTAACCAAAGATTTGATAACACAGTTCAGCACCTTCCAGGAAAACTGGAACCATCTGAACTAATGTCAGCTCTAATGTAACTTTATTTAGAAATAAGACAACAGTGGTTAAAGCAAGGTCTGATGAGTGCTTTGAAAAGCAAATATTGGAAAAAATACATGTGTGCTCATGCCAAGCACAGTATTCAATAACAAGAAATTCAGAAGTTATTATTCAGTTTGATATTTGTTCTCAAAGCAAAGCACACGAATTATGATTCAAAACAAACTTGTCCCTTATTATTTTGAAATTGTAATGAATCCTATCCCTGGAGTCCTTCAAGGTCAGGCTTGATGGGGCTCTGAGCAACCTGCCCTAGGTAGAGATGTCCCTGCTTGTGTAGGGAGGTTGGGCAAGATGACCTCTAGAGGTCCCTTCCAGCCTGAAACATTCTATGACTCTATGAACACAAGATTATAGCAAGAACCTTCTCAGTCACTGGGCTAGAACAGCTTTTTATGCAATTCTCTACCTTCTCAGAAAACCTTTTTTTTTAAATATTTTTCCAATAATCAACTTCTGAATTTTCACCTCTTGTCATTCTTCTGGCTGTTTGTAGATAAAACTCTCCCCAGTTTCCTATAATATTCATGACTCAGCTACATGAAGACAGGACGAGTACTTCTGATTCTTTGTGGAACAGCAGTTAAACAAAGAAAACCACAAAACCCACATGAAAATGCATTAAAAAAAGATGGTTAGCAACTTAGAGAACATTTTTACAGGGAGAGAATGCAGCCTCTGCCCCCAGGGGACTTTACCTTGACAATGTTCCTGGCTGTTTCAGGTCGAGTCTCTCCCAAGCACTTGTATAATTCGCGCCGTTCTATTTTCCGCAGAATTTCTCGTGCCTCCTGCAGCTCTGGAGAACTTGAGTGCAGAATTTCCAGGTAGATGTTATCTGCCAAAGTTGCATTGATTTTTGTTAAGTATGTCCCAATGCAGTGTCACAGCATAATGCATTTTCAGGGACGTGTTAAAGCAACAAGAGAAGCTGCTGTTCAGGGAAGACATCCACTTTCAAAGGACAACTGAACACGCCAAGCCTGAGAAGTCACTTAAAATATCATCCTGATGATCACCAGATTTGTCACAGTTGTTGATGGAAGAACCAGCTCAACTCTCACCCTTGCCACAGGCTTTATTACTTCACTGGAAGTAGCTTTCTCTTCTTCCTTAGCCAGTCCTGCCCAGCAGAACATCCTATCCCCAGCACTAACTGGCTCAGGGACAAGGCTGCTTAATATTGTAAAAGAACCAAGTGCTTCTGTTAAACCTTCAGAATCTCTCAGACTTCGGATGCCAGCATCAAAGGCCCCCTCCCATCTCCACATGACAGGGCAGTACACAGTGGGTTTCCCACCACCACCACCAGCAGTAAGACACAGGTTTCTTTTGATGTGGTTTTAGAGCTTAAAGGTTATTTTTGGCTGCTGTCAGGATCTGCTCAGCACCTGCACTCTAGGTCTATCTGCATTCTCCAGGCAGCTCTGATGTGTGCTGCCAGCACAGCTCCACAACAGCCTGCGTGAGACCAATGCTGGCTTCAGAACCTCCCAGCACAGCCCAGACACAAGCTATGAGCCATTTACCAAAACACCTTGAATGGAGGGTTGGTTTTATCGACCAGATTGACCAGTCAGGAACGTCTCCCCCAGGGACAACAGACCAGGTCTCTTCAGATTGATAAGAGGAGATAATTCAGGGGAAATAAGAAGCCCATGAACCACTGTGCAAAGGCAGGAGGGACAAGGTTTGCTGTCTCATCCTTTACTACAACTAGGATTTGCTGTCAAATCAGGAGGCAACAAAGTAAAAATGAATGGTGATTCTTCACTCATCATGGCAGAAGGCCAGGGAACTTTCTGCTGCAGAACTCACAGAGCTGTCTCATTTGCAAAGATCCAGGAGCCAAATGGAGTTTCACAGGAGCATCACTCATCACAGACTACTGAAAACAAGCCTACAGTCCCCTCAGAAGCCCCCGGGTTGCAACCACCAGAGACACAGAAGGAAGTGCCTTGGTTTAATGGTAGGAGAACATACTCATCCTTTGTGGCCCACTGCTACATCTAATGTTGGCATACTCCTGGTATCACTCTTACTGTTTAGCTCTCCTTGCTGAACAGGACAGCAGTGAAAGGAGATCCTTGTTGCAGCAGACTGCAAGAGGCAGAGGACAGTCCTGCTCTCCTTGCCCTGAGCTGTGCTCCTCAGCAGGCACACAGGTCAGCAGCCAGGTACACAAGGACACTGGTGCCAACGTGCTGTCACAGCTGCTCTCACAGACCAGACAGCCCCAGGGAACAGATCCTGCCCACTAAGAACTTCACCCCAGTTCTTGCCTTCGTGCCCAGCCTTCCAGGGCCCAGTGCTGCAATTCATGCTCTCCAACAGCTGCTGTCCCTCACAGCCAGCCCCGTGTCCTCCCCAGGGCAGAGGTGTGCAGTGCCAGAGGGCCAAGGCAGCTCCTCAGATGCAGCAGCTCTATGGTCAGGCTGAATGCAGCTGTGGCAGGTGAAGGATGGCCAGCAGAAGGCCTTTAGCACAACACAGGATGCTCAGCAACAGTGCCCTCAGCCTCCAAAGACAGAAGTGCTCCAGTCTCTCTGCTGGCCAGCCATGCCTTGGTGATGTTGCCCTGCCTCTCAGGGGAGAAGCCTTGGCAGTCCTCATGAGGTGCAGCTCACAGGGGCTGAGAGAGCTGCCAGTACTTGGGAGTGCTCTTCAGCAGGGTCTGCAGCATCCTCTGCCCTGCAGCCACCCCACCACAAACCCCTCAGTGCTGCAGGGTCTGCCTTGCCCACACCAGCCTCCATCCCCCAAGCTCCACGAAGCTGGTAAAGACATGGCACAGCAGCAGTCAGAGGAAAGCTGACGAGCCCCACAGCACAGCCAGGAGGGACCACAGTGGGGGGAAGCTGTGGAACTACGTAAGAGGACACAACTCAAGCCAGCTCCCATGAATTCAATAATTTCTCTGTGTTTCCTCTTCACAGCACAGAGCCAGACCTTGAGGAATGGGAAACATCACAAGTTTCAGCTGGTTTGCTTCATTCTGTAATCATGGAGTTCCCCCCACACCTTCAAGCAGGTTCCTGATCCGTGTACTTACCCTATGAGAACCATTCTCACAAGGTCTCATCTGAGCAACCTGAAACTTTCAGCAATGAACTCAGCTGTTCATATATTCTCTTTTTTTCTGCTATAATTGCAAGCAGGGCAGCAATGTCTCAAGCAAACCAAAGCAGACCCATCAGAAACCCTGGAAACCTGCCCTGGGGTTAGTATCCCACTACAACACACTACCTGACAGAGCTACAGGTGGTATCACTCAGAGCTGACTTACATCCAGCAACAAACTCAGGGCACAGGCAGGACCTCCTGACAGCACTGCTCACAATAGTATGAATTTCAGTTTATGCAGAACATAGGAATTTGGTGCTTCTCTCTCAACATAAAAGCAATTCAACCTAGAAGGTCTTGCTCTCCCAGTAAGACACAAGAGCACAGAGATTGGATGGTCCAGGTCTGCCCCTCCTCCTGTGCACAAAAGCAGCACTTGAGGGTCCCAGTGATGGGCAACAGCTGTGGAAACAGCATTTGAACAGGTACTCATGTTCTTTTACTTTAAAACAACTTCTGAGAGCTCATACCAGTTAGCTTAGTGTAGGCTTCCATGTCCTCCATTGCTGTAGAAATCTGGTACGACTTTCCTCCAGAGCCTTCTATTTTAAAAAATTTGTCTGCTTTTTGAAAGGCTTCTGTGATCCTAGTTTGAGACAAAGGATAGCAGTGTTCTGAAACATCTCAGCACTCGAGTCAAAAAAGAAATGTTATAAATAGAAGACAATGGATGAAACTGCACCCCAAGCACACAGCAGACCTGTCCTGTCTCTCATGCTGCCATTGCACATTTCAACAGACTTAATTTACTGGAAACAGGTTCAGATCAAACCTTGACCTTCTTTCAATGAAGCACTTTGTTCTGCTTCAGTCTATGGGTCTAACACCACTTTAGACAATCACAGAACACTGCCAGCAAGTGCCTTGGTCACTCGGCTGCAGTGAGGCTGCCTCACACATGACCACATCCTTTGACAGGCTCCAGGAGTTAACTGAGAGAACACAAAGTGGTGTCAAGGTAAAGCATCATGAACATGGGCTATTATCAAGTGGAAAAACCTGATGTTCTAAAGATCAACTCCTTCCAGAGTTCTCTGTACCTTTTCATTTCCAGCTTCCAAGCTCATTGGAACAGGCTGCTATAGTTATGGTAAGAACAAAATTTCTTGGCTGTTTTACTCCTCACACGTAGGTATGGTCAAAACTTGGCATTTTTAGCCTGAGTTTTAGAGGATCACTGAATCAGGAGCTGAAGTTTATGAAATGGATGCAGTCACAAACTGCTCTGTACTGTATGATCCCCCACACTCCTTTTTCCCAAACTTGGCAGATGGTGACTTGTCAGCCAAGAGCCTAATGAAAAAAATACTTGGGGATACCAGTATTTCTGCTTTTCAGGAAAAGTACAAAGAATAATGGTATAGGGAATCTTGTATAGACATCAACAAGAGTGGTACAAACTCAGGTAGCCAGCTGAGGTGATCCTGAACAATTCCTCTGTGGCATTACAGAAACACAAAGTCAAGCCCCAGCTGAGTTTGCTCCCTACTCCGTTAATAACCCTGCTCATGGTTTGAACTAAGTGGTCTCTAACTTGAAGATAAAGATTTGACTTCAGCTGTCAGCAGTTAAAACAGCATAAGCACACCCTGGTCCCGTGCCTCCTCAGGGCTTTATGGAATTGAATTTCACAGGCAAGGATGTTGTTGTCCTCCTCTCTTTCGGGTTCTTCTGGTTAATCACAGCCTCTGTGATACCCTAAGCACTGAGCCCTGCCACAAGAACTGGGTTATATAGCCCAGTGGCTTTTATTATTTGTCACACCTTTTACCTGAGTATTCCAAACAGTTAGACAGTTCCAAGAACTTAAACATGAACAGAAGGCAGGCAAAGGGCAGTGTAATACTTGCATTATCTCAATGATGTTGCCAGTCTTGTGCTGGTAGGCTCGCCGGTGCAGCCAGTTCCGTGTGTGGAACATATCGTACAGATTTCCAGCCTCCTGAACCAAGAAAACCCAATCACCTTTTACTGTTGACATTGTCTTAATTGAAAAACTAAAGCAATCAAGGACTTCCATCGGATGTGTCCCTCCCTTTGCAGCACAGAGCAGAACAGTTACCCATCCCAATTTACAAATCTAGAAACAGAGCCAGGCTGCCGTGGGAGAGCAGAGACCCGAGCGCTCCTTTCACAGCCCCTCGCCAAAGCCACATTCACCTCCAGCTCAGAAGAGGTGGAGCAGGATCACACACAGCTGATGGGTTTGTGGTGTCTCCTCTGGAAGCCCTTTCAAACAGAGGCTTGCTCTGTCCCTCCCTTCCTTAAACCAGTTGCTTCTGAGGACAGCTTTCAGAGGAGCAACTCCTCCTTCCTCTCTTGGGCTACAAGAGCACCCAGCAGGCAACCCCAGCATCCCCCTGCAACCCAGTGGTGGCTTGGCCATGCCCACTGTGTTCTCAGGGTGCTGCTGAGCCCTCCCTGGGTTCTGCTTACCTTGTCACGGGCACAGATGTGCTTCTGGTTTTCTGCTTCACACACCCGAATGAACTTAAGCAAGCGCTTATAATCAAAATTATTCTGGATTCCCAGGTGATGGCAATCCCTAAAAATGTTCCACAGGAAGAATTGAGCTGTGAGATCACACTAGTACAAACAGCAGCACTCTTTCAGGAGGAATTAGCAATAAAAACAAAAACTGTAACATGTGTACCTTGCAAAATAATCCCATTTGTCAACGTCGATGCCATTTGTTTTGTTAGCCACTATCTCATACAGGAAACTCTTCTCCTTCTGTCGACCACGGTAGGGCCACTAACAAGAGGGGAGAAGAAAAAATAATAAATCAGAAGCAATAAGAAATTAAAGCCTGCAAACGATGCCAGAATAATGTTTTAAAGACAGTGGGAATACACTTTGATATTGCCTGTGACAAACGTTCAACACTGAGGTAGCAAAGAATACACAGACAATAAAAGAGCTTTCAGGAGCTGTTGGGGATTAGAAACCCAGAACTAGGGCTCATAGCAGCTATTTTTCCAGAGTATCAGGAAGAACAAAAGCCACATACACAAGTACTTCATTTCCCATTCTCCTCAAGCAAAGTCTGCAGCCAGAAAAAAAAAATAAAAGCATAGCAACAAAGAGGGGAAAGGCTGGGAACATTTAATTCTCAGGGAATTACTTAAACCCGCAACCACGTCACTGCCTTGTAGCCTTTTGCAATCAATTATACAACCTCACAGAACAGTTTTAAAACAATTATTTATATGTTTTAAACAAAAATTGTTTAAACAGCCAGCTACTCAAATGCCTAACCCACAAGGGGTGATCAGCCCTGAGGGAAGCAGGAAATCAACGCCAAAATAAGAAGATACCAGTTGCACGTAAACATTATTTTCTCAAAAATTTAATGATTCTTCAGCTAAACAAAAATGTCACAAAGTGCCCTTGGAACTCTGAAGGTGAGAAACATTGTAAGTAAAAGGCTTTCATGTTATCTCCATTACTGAAATATTTAAACTGATAATGAACAAGAAGGGGAGCACCTGTAAGCAGCAGGAAAGCACATCATAGATCTAAACACCCTGTGCTGGTCACCCAGAGCTCTGCTACTAGGACAACACCCAGGACACCGCAGAGAAGGGCAACAAAGCTGATGAGGGGGCCTGGAGAACATGTCATATGAGGAGCACTGAGGGAACTGGGACTGTTCAGCCTGGAGAAGAGGAGGTTGAGGAGAGAGGTTGCGGTGAGGCTGGTGTTGGTCTCTTCTCCCAGGTAGCTAATGACAGGATGAGAGGAAATGGCCTCAAGTTGCACCAGGGGAGGTTTAGATTGGACATTAGGAAGAAGTTCTTCACTAGAAGAGTGGTCAGGCACTGGACCAGGCTGCCCAGGGAGGTGGTGGAGTCACCTTCCCTGGAGGGATTCAACAAACAAGTAGATGTGGAGCTTTGGGACATGGTCTAGGGGTCAGGGAGATGTTGGACAAAGGTTGGACTTGAGGATCCCAGAGGTTCTTTCCAGCCTAAATGATTCTACAGCCCTATGTTCAACAGCTAAGCAGCCCCATTGCTCAAGTCAGGACCAGAAGGCCTGCAATGCAACACCATCACATCAGCAGAGGAGCCTCTAAGACCACCATGGTACCAACAATTGCTGGGGGAAGAGCCCGCGGGCAGGAGGGTGGCTAGAAGGCTGCCATGTAGCACCTGTGACACACCTCTTGCTGTGATCCTGCTGGAAAACAGGCATGGAATCACAGAACCATTCTGGTTGGAAAAGACCTTCCAGTTCTGGAGCTCCCAATGCAAAAAGGACATGGACCTGCTGGAGTGTGTCAGAGAAGAGCCACAAAAATTGAGAGGGCTGGAGCACCTCTCCTGTGAAGACAGGCTGAGAGAGTTGGGCTTGTTCAGCCTGGAGAAGAGAAGGCTCTAGGGGGGACCTTATAGAGACCTTCCAGTAGCTGAAGGGGGCCTATAGGAAAGCTGGGAAAGAACTATTCACGAGGGTTTGTAGTGACAGGATGAGGGGTGATGGTTTTAAGCTAGAAAACGGTAGATTTAGGTTTAGATATTAGAAAAAAGTTCTTTAATATGGAAGTGATAAATCACTGGAACAGGTTGCCCAGAGAGGGGGAGGCCCCATCCCTGGAGACATTCAAGGTCAGGCTGGATGGGGCTCTGAGCAAACAGACCTAGTTCAAGATGTCCCTGCTTATTGTAGGGGGGGTTGGACTAGATGACCTTTGGAGGTCCCTTCCAACCCAAACCATTCCATAATTCTATGATTATTAAGTCCAGTTGTTAACCCAGCACTGTCAGGTCACCACTAAACCATGTCCCTCAGCATCACAGCTCTACAGCTTTGAAACCCCTCCAGGGATAAGGACTCCACCACTGCCCTGGAATCCAAACAAGGGAAAACAAACATTGGGTAAGAACCTGGCACCAGATCAACAGAAGCGACAGGCAGCAAGATCTGTGGGTAAAAATTAACTGAACATCCCCCTCCTCTAAGATCTCCGACTGAATTTTATGGTGCTGAGTTCCTCATGTTTGACATCAGTGCTGGAGTACACGTGGTAGAACACCACACTGGTAGAGCAGAAAATAATGGGCAAGTGCTAACATTTGTGGGTGATTTGTTTGGGACAACATACTAACTCTGATTAGGACCAGCTTGTCCTCACAGATCTCCCACTGAGGGGCTCTTAGTTCTGGTGACAACTGAATGGGTGTCTTTGAAGAGATGACAACAGCTGTAAAGGGAGGAGAGAGGTCTTAATTCTTTAAGAGTTGCAAGAATTAATAGCGACCTCCTCTTCCTTGCCTCTTGAGGCAACACATTTCCTCAAGTCCTATTACCCTTCATTATCTCCACATTTCCTTCCTATGGCCACCTGAAAACACAACCTCCCATCACCAGCACCTTCAGACACCTTGTGAAGAGGCTCTTATCCTAACCTGGTCATTTAAGGTTTCCACTAAAAATCCAGTTCTACCAACCCAGGTACAGTGAACTTGGTTCACTAAATACAAATAACATCCTTAGGCTTTTCTCTGATCTGAAGACTTTGAGGTAAGAACTTCTCAGGAAGATGTAAACACACAGCATAGCAGAGTCACCACCTCCTGCCAGCTCTGGGAGAAATAAACACTACACTTCTCCAGCTCCTCTGGATCCAGGATTCTCAGAATTTCATGCTGCTAAAAATAAACATAAAACATGGCAAAAGCAAAAATGATCAACTCCTTCAGTTCAACTGAAGACATGCACTGGGGTAGCTGCAGGAGCAGCACACTGACTCACTGATTTCTCACAAGCAGCTTCATCTATGGGCCCTCCTATCTGCTCCTTGATGAAGTTCATGTCTTCTTCCAGGACAAGGCCGTAGGACTTCATGACTTCTTCCAGTTTATTGGAAGTGATCAGGTGCTCAAACATTTCAACAGAAGCCGTTTCGTGCTGTGAAAGAAAGCCAAAAACTACATTACAGAGTTTAAGTGGGTTTCCTGCAGTGTCACAGCTCTCCCAACCCAGCAGCACTGCCTGGTGCTCCTGCTGTCAAAGTGCAGCACTGGGGTGATTTTCTATGTATTTTACGTGAAAAGACACAGAATTCTATGATATTTAATATAGTGTTCAGAGCTCAAACTTTGAGAGACTTTCAATAGAGTTTCAAGGGTTGTTTGCTATGAATGAAACGTGGCACAGCCCTTCCCAACCTCTCTCTGCTTGTAATCACTGAACAAAACCAGCTGGGGAAACTCCATCTTCTGCACAGCAGAACTGGGCATTTTGTCTTTTCTGCAGCAGCTCTTGTAGCTCTTTTAACAGCTCTCTGCTCAGGAGCCATTTCTGGACTCTTAAACCGGCTGCTTTCCTGTTTGAGTCAATACAAAATAAATAGAAAATCACCCAAGTGCTGCACTTGGAACATATCCTGGTCTTGAATTAATATCCTGGTATTGAATTAAAATTGTAACTGGAAAGGAAGCTCCCAGTTGGTGTTTTCCATCTGTAAAATGCCTTCTGAAGGAAGTTTGCAATATGCATTTGAAGGCACGATGCTGGCTGAAAATGATCACTGCAACCCCACTGAACCCTGCACTTCAGAGCCACAGTCTGACAAGGCTGAGACATCTCACTGCTCCTGTGCCCCCAGCGTGGCAGCTGCAGGCAGAGACAAGGACACAAGCAGATCTCATCCAAATGTCCAAGTGGAGACCGGTAACAAGTGGTGTCCTCAGGGATGGGGACTGTGACTGGTCCTGTTCAACATCTTTGTCAGTGACATGGACAGTGGGATTGAGGCACCCTCAGCAAGGTTGCTGATGACACCACTCTGTGTGGTGTGGTCGACATGCTGGAGGGAAGGGATCCATCCAGAGGGACCTGGACAGGCTGGAAAGGTGGGCCCAGGCCAACCTCATGAAGTTCAACAAGGCCAAGTGCAGGGTCCTGCATCTGGATCAGGTCAACCCCAAGCACAAATCAAGGCTGGGCAAGGAGCAGATGAAGAGCCCTGGGGAAAAAGACTTGGGGGTGCTGGTTGATTAAAAGCTCAACATGAGCCAGTAATAGGTGAGTGCAGCCCAGAAAGCCCCAGACGTGTCCTGGGCTGCATCAGAAGAAGCGTGGCCAGTAGGTCAAGAGAGGTGATTCTGCCCCTCTGCTCTGCTCTTGTGAGACCCCACCTGGAGTATTGCACCCAGCTCTGGAGCCCCCAGCACAAGAGGGACCTGGACCTGTTAGAGAGGGTCCAGAGAAGGGCTACAAAGATGATCAGAGGGCTGGAACACCTCTCCTTTGAAGACAGGCTGAGAGAGTTGGGCTTGTTCAGCCTGGAGAAGAGAAGGCTCCAGGGAGCCCTTCCACTATCTGAAGGGGGTTACAAGAAGGCTGGAGAGGGACTTTTTACAAAGGCCTGTAGTGATAGGATGAGGGGTAATGGGTTGAAACTAGAAGAGGGGAGATTTAGATTGGAAATTAGGAGGAAATTCTTCACTCAGAGGGTGGTGAGACACTGGCACAGGTTGCCCAGGGGGGTTGTGGATGCTCCACCCCTGGAGGTGTTCAAGGCCAGGTTGGATGGGGCTTTGAGCAACCTGGTCTAGTGGGAGGTGTCCCTGCCCATGGCAGGGGGGTTGAAATGAGATGATCTTTGAGATGATGATAAGGAGTTCAACAGCATTTGCACTTTCAGGGTAGAGATGCTGGTGACAGGGGTCTCCCCTTCCCTACTCTCCCCCACACCTCTCTCTGCTTTGCTCTAAGGCTGCATCTGCTCCTGGCCATGTTGGGGGGGGCTGATGTTCCCCAAACAGTTAAAGAGAACAAGGAAATCATCACAAGATTAGAAGATAACATTCTGGTTTTTAATTATGCCATCAAAATGATGCAATAAGGAAAGGCTAGATGATCACCATATCCTCACAAGCACTGACAGTCTTTAAAGATTAATTATCCTCCCTTAAGAAGTCTCAGTTTTCTATTTTTACTTCAAGAGTGAAAAGCTTACCTTCCACTTCAAATCGGGACGAGCTAGTGGAATAAATCTTCCATCAAACATGTGTGAAAATGGCCCGTGACCTTGAAAATAAAGATTACACAGGTTAAGTAACAGGTTAAAGTAAACACAGGTTTTATCTGAGACTGAGATACAGCTGTCAGTACAAATCAGTCCTGCTGCACTGAACGTAGCCTGTTCCGTTACCTCCACCATAGGCAAGCACTGTGGTGACACTGGGAACCCCGATCACTCTGTGCCAGCTCTGAAGAAAACAAGTTAGTTATCAAAATAATCATAATGATTTTTGAAAGGGTCACTAATTTTCACTCTGGAATACTGAAGAGAGCTGAGGAGATGATGGAAGTGGACACTTCAGCAACCGAGGGCAGAACTCTAACCACCACATGGAAACAAGACAAAAACTGGCTTAGAGTGGCTACGGATTCACTCAGTGGAGCTGCCTCCATAGGTGACCTCTGGACCAAACAGGAACACGTAAACCCTATCTCAGAACACAGCCACACACAGAGCAGCCCAGAACAGCCTCACATTCTGCTCTCCCAGCCAGAGCAGCTTCTGAAGAAGCCCCCTCAAGTGCTGCTCACCCAGGTCGTGGCAGAGCCCGGCGATCTCCACGCAGAGGATATCTCGCTGGGTGATATCCAGCTCTGGCTGCCTCTCCCTCAGAGCACGAACCAGACACCCTGCTAGGTAGCCCACCCTGGTGCAAGGGAAAAAAAAAAGAAGAAAAAGAAAAGAAGATAAAAAGTGAACGCAGAAGTGTTTTAAGCTGAAGAGAAAAAGAGTTCACCTGTTCTGTTTTGCTCTGTTAAGTCCCAGCCCTTGTCTGAGAGGTAGCACACGACAAACCCTGACCTGCAAGAGAATCACAGAAACTATTTCCTGTAGTAGAGTTTGTCATGATTTATGAATTTGAAAGCGAAGCAGCAGGAGATGCCATGACCAAAGCATGGAGACAACAGTGTCCTGCAGCACTGCATCACACACCTCCACAGAGCACACAGCAGCACACACCTGGAGGCCCCACCGCTCACACACCATCCCTGGGCAGCTGCAAAGGTCCACGACAGCCACCAAAGCACGTGGTGCTTCTTTCAGATGGCTGCTTTAACAACAGCTTCTGCCAGTTATTTCTCCTCCTTTCATTCGCTTCAGGGTTGACATTTAATGTCACTGAATGGGACCCTCTGTCCTCGTGGCACAAAACCAGCAGGAACAAGCATATGGCATGTGCTGCTATGAACTGTTCACAAGCTCTGCACCAACAGTGCCCCTTGCAGAACATCCTAAAGCAAGACAAGTTTGATGAGATGAGGTAGTATCTTTTATTAGGCCAAATTTTACTGTGTGGTGGTTTTCTACTAGACCAATAAGCACACAGAGCTCACTTTATTTTAACATTAGAAAGCTTTAAAATGAGAAAAAAACTGTCCCAAATTTACCCATATAATCAACTGAACTGTTTAAAAGACAAGGCTGTTGATACCACTGGAGTTTTCAGACTCCTGCTGGGGAAGCTTTGTTTACATCCCTCACAGTTTTGTCATTCTGGTTTTACCAGATGCAATCAGTCCCAGCTTGCCTCACTGGTCTGACCCTTCTGCCACAGCCAAGGGTGTCACGGGGCTGGGACACAAGCCAGGCCTGACTCCACAAAACCTCAGCACTAACAAAAGGCTGGCCAGATCACCCCAACAGCAACCACGGGCCAATTTAATTCTCTGCACCAGGGGATACACCTTTAAAACAAGCTTCAATTTGTCCTTTATCAGCTTCTCTGTGGAATGTGAATGACCTAGCAACATTCTGGGGATCCTCATCAGGATGTCCATCATCTGTTTGTTTAATATATCACAGCTAACAGCCTGACTATCCACTGCATAAAGCAAACACCAACAAATGCAATCATTACAGATAAAACGGGGTTTTTAGCTGTGCTGGACACCTAAAGGGGCTTACAACTGTCGGGCAAGTCATTTACGGCAGGTTAACCCTTTAAAACTCAAACTTTGACCAGGGAGAACAGAAAGCACTCTGTTTTAATTAAGATTATTCTTAGAAGGGGCAGGGGCAGAAACCTACCACTGATCCATCTTGAAGGTTTCTTTATCTGTCTTTGTTAAATGAATTTCAAGGGATCGTAATCACCCAGGATCATAGAATCATCGAATGTTTCAGGCTGGAAGGGACCTCTAGAGGTCATCTTGCCCAACCTCCCTACACAAGTAGGGACAAAGGATATCCAGGAACATCCATGAGAGCAAAAACGCCACCACAGGAGCGTCCACCAGCGTCCCAAGGCAGCCCCTTGGCTGGCACTTGTTAGTGGACCCAAACCCGGGGAAATCCAAAGATGAGACATCATCACCTTACCCTATGGAGTGCTCAAAGCGGTTGTGAGAAGCTCCTGGGAAAACAAAGTAGGTGCCTCCCAGCTGCTTGATGTAGCGGAGCCGCTGGAACTGGGGCGTGTCGATGATGCGAACGAGCAGAGGATGGATTTCAATGTGCCCGTGAATCGGGTCGTTAAAAACCTACAAAACCCAAACAGCAGCATCATTAACATTTAGAATTGGACTTTGGAAAGAAACAGGCACCGAGGTAAAGGATAAAGAACAGTCGGGTATTGGGTGGGAGAGGGATTGTTTTGTTTTCTCCTGTATCATGGAACCATTTCGGCTGGGAAAGATCTCTAGGATCATCAAGCCCAACCATCCCCTCCCTACAACCCTATAGCAAGATTTATCTTGGTGAACTACTTAAGAAAAAGACAAAGCTGCATATTCCAGAGGGCAAAATAAACCTCTCCCAAAGTATTATCTGCATCCATGTAATTCCAAAACTGAACACTGCGGAGTGTGAATGACCCAGCACCATTCTGGGGATGCAGAGTGTGAAAGACACCACTGTCCTCACTGATCTGCTATTCCAGTCAAAGCAGGACACTGCAACACATCAGAGGTATCCCATGAGAGGGCTTTGGTTTGGCACTGGACACGTTTTTTAAGCCCTGAATCTTTTAAAGTGAAACTTGGCAGAGTAGAAATGATGTTTCCTACCTTTTCCATAAAAGACAATGCAAAAGCCAAGACAAGTGAGGTATGAAAACAGCCCATGATCACCCCCAAGCACAGGCTTTATGAGACACCTGATTAATGACAGTGACTCACTAGAGAAGAAAGGCACACATTTAATCCTTGCCTCTAAACAGCAGATAGAAACGTTTAATCACACCTATCTTGGTAAAATACTGAGGCAAATGGGATTTTCTGTGTCCTCTCTACTGTTGGTCACTGAGCTGCCAGGGCTCTAGCAGATGTACAGATGAACACGTGCAGCCCTGGCCCGAGTTCAGCCAACAAACACCACTGAGAAACTGCTGGACATGGCCACAGTGGAAGTGAGGACTCTTAACCCCAGCCTGGGGCTAATCTAATAACAAAAACCAAAGGGAGGCTCTACACGAAGAGATGTGAGAGCTTCTCAACACATGTCAAACAGCTCATCTGCCCTCCCACAACCACCAGGTGCCCACATAAAGCTCTTACGATGATTTCAACATTTTTTCTGGTTAATGTGGTTTTTCAGAGGAGAAGGTTTTGGCAATGGTTGGCAGAGAAGGCGGCAATGGTTTTAAACTAGAGATGGGGAAATTTAGATTAGACATTAGGAAGAAGTTCTTTACTATGAGGGTGGTGGGTCACTGGAACAGGCTGCCCAGAGAGGTGGTGGAGGCCCCATCCCTGGAGACATTCAAGGCCAGGTTTGATGGGGCTCTGAGCAATCTGCCCTAGGTAGAGATGTCCCTCCTGACTGCAGGGGGGGTGGACTAGACAACCTTTGGAGGTCCCTTCCAACCCAAACCATTCTATGATTCGAAGGGCTTGGTGTTTGTAGCTCTGCAAAGGCTCAGCACCACTGCAGCCCCAGCGGGCACCACAAGCCAAAGGGCAGGGAGCAGAGGGATGTCCTGGCATCGTGTCCTCCCGACCCAACCCATGCTGAAGGTACCTTCATGACGTCCATGTCCTGCTGTCTCAGCTTGTCCAGGCAGGCCAGCACCTTCAGCCGCTCAGCTGGGAGGCTAGGAAGGAAAAAAGTGCACATTGAGGGCAAAGTGCACAACATGTTTCCCTCCAGGGTGTGCAGACTGATGGGATCACCCACAACTTCCTAGTGCTCTGCTATTTGTTTACTCTCTCACAGAAATATATTTCTGCAGCTTTCCCAGAAAAATATTGAAAGCATTTATCCTTCCAAAGTCAAGTATAGAAGGAGAAGAACAAACAGCTGCAGAGGTTGTCTGCAAAGCAGTATAAGTGCTTATCCAACCAGGAAACACACAATTTTAAAATAAATTTCTTTTAGGGAACATCAGATCTGGGGATAAGTCCCTTAAATTTACAGGAAAGATAGCATGCAGTGCCTGAAAAACTAACATTATTTTTAATGCCAAAAAATTCTTTAAACAGAAATGTCAAAGTCCCAACAAATGATTTTTATAAAACTTTCTTCCAGTTAGTCAACTCTGTACTAAAAGGAATTTAATTTTACCAATTTAGCTTGAATTTTACCTAATTTCAACTCCAGCAGTGGAACCACCGGAATTTAAAAGATGTTCTAATTTTGCTGAGAACTAATTCTTCTATTTTGTGAAGATACTTTGCTGTCATTTTAAAATAAATTATTAAAGGTTCCATCCACAACACACACATGAGCTTCCAGTGCAGGTACTGCCACAGCCTCGTAGTCTAAGAGCACAAGGAGAACACGCTCTTACACCCCCTCCTGTTAACTCTGGTCCCTGAGCACAACATTTTCAGCCTCGGTATGAAGCAAACCCTTTATCACGACCAACTATGATTTGCTACCTTTGACACCACCCTGAGATAAGTTTTGTATCAATCTTTCCATTTAAACTTTTACAGAAAGCAACAGGATAAAATGTCAACTATCAGCACCGAATACTGCTTGATGCATGGTGTATTTTAATCCCAATCATCAAATATTGACAATCCACAAAATATTAAATGCATGTAAGTGTGAGCAGCTTTTCCCTTAAGGGCTCAGAAACCCTTTCCCTCCCAGCGAGCTCCTGGGCTGCTCATGGACTGTCAAAGCCTTCTGCTGTCCCTGCTCACAAGGTGAGGAGCAGTGATGGAGGTGATGCCCAGAGCAGCCCCACTGCACATCCAGACCAGCTCAGCCTGTGCCAACAGTCACAGACCCCCAGGGAGTGAGAAGGGAGCTCCTGGAGGAGCCCACTGTTGACAGGGCAACAGAAAGCAGCTAACACTGAGGACAAGAGGAGGACCACCTGCATCTGTCTGTCCCTCTCTGCTAGGAGGAGATGACTCTGGTGTGGTGGAAGAGCCGAGGAATCCACCTGCAGCCAGCAAACCAGAAGCTTGTGTAAGCTCTGCTCAGCAGTAAGAGAAACATCCTTGTGTCACCAGCACAGCCCAAAGCACAGCCCCCTGCCAGGGACTGTGAACAAAACGATCTTTATCCCAGCCCAAACCAGCACGTTCTGCAGACACTGCCCACAGAGAGCACGGCCTCGTGTGCTGCTTTGCTCAGAACCACCTCTGCAGCAGGGCTGGAGCTGATGGTGGTAGCTCCCCCTGCATCTGCTGGACTCACCCCCCACAGATCTGTGCTGCAGCAGGGCAGGGAGCAGCAAAGGCTTGACACCGGAGGCTGGGAAGTCCCTGTCTGACAGACCAGTCACTGGCCTGCACCCAGTCATCTTGCCCTGCCTCCGGATGACAGAGCACATGGTTGGTACAGTCCCGGAGGGGCTGCTCACCTGGGTGATGCACCACAGAGCTCACACCCTTCTTCACACAGAAAACACCGGGGGAGTTTTCACCTGGTGACTACACGGTGAGACCACCTCGACCAAGAGATGACACAGGTACCACGTGTAGCACCACGGCTTCCCAGGGCTCTGCAGGCAGAGCTCCTCCAGCAGCCACAGCCTGGCTGCCTTCCAAAGGGAGAGAACTGGCACTTGCAACCATACAACAGTTTGGGTTGGAAGGGACTGGACACCTCCCTGCACCCCTCCCTGCTTTACCTGCATCCTCCCCCACACCGCAGGGGACAGGGATGGGAAAACCCATCTGGAACTTAACTACTGCAGAGAGGGCAGCCAGCCCGCCCTACTCCTCATCGGTGTGTAGGGTGCAGCTTGCTGTGCACCACACAAAACATCCACTGCAGGGACACGGGAAAGCCCCAGCACTGCCTCCAGGCCCGTCCTCCCCAGCTCTCCCCACCAAGTGTCCAGGAAAGGCAAGGAACTCAAAATACCCCTTCACAGAGAAGTGATGGAGGTGTCAGGGACCATTCTTGAGTGCAAAGTTGAGATTGTAGAATGGCTTGGGTTGGAAGGGACCCCAAAGAGCATCTAGTTCCAACCCCCCGGCCATGGCAGGGACAACTCCCACTAGACCAGGTTGCTCAAAGCCCCGTCCAGCCTGGCCTTGAGCACATCCAGGGATGGAGCATCCACAACCCCCCTGGGCAACCATGCCAGTGTCTCACCACCCTCAGAGTGAAAAACTTCATCCTAATTTCCAATCTAAATCTTCCCTCCTCCAGTTTGAACCCATTATCCTTTATTCTGTCACTACGAGCCCTTGGAAAAATTCCCTCCCACCCTTCTCGTAATCCCCTTCAGATACTGAAGACTACAATAAGGTCTCCCTAGAACCTTTTCTTCTCCAGGCTGAACAAGCCAAATTCTCTCAGGCTGTTCTCATAGGAGATATGTTCCAGTCCTCTGATCATCTTCATGGCCCTCCTCTGGACCCTCCCCAACAGGTCCATCTCCCTGGACTTGCTGGGACTCCAGAGCTGGACACGGGGTTCCAGGTGGCATCTCACCAGAGCAGAATCATCTCTCTCAACCTGCTGCCCACACTTCTTCTGATGCAGCCCAGGACACAGTTGGTTTCTGGGCTGCATTTGCCCATTGTTGGCTCATGTTGAGCTTTTCATCACCCAGCACCCCCAAGTGCTGCTCTCAATCCACTCCTTGCCCAGCTGGATTTGTGCTTGGGGGTCTCTCCAACCCAGGTGCTAATCTTTTAGGAAAACAGGAGCCTCTAGCAACTTCTCCTCCAACTCACAACATTTTCAGCTGAACAGAAACAAGATGTCAGATCTCACCGCAGGAAACACTTTATGAAAGAAGCCCCACAAGCACGTCACTGCATACCCCCAGCACCACCCCCTCCCCACACTGACCCAGAGCTCTTCAGAGCCATTTGACTCCACCACCTGCACCACACACTCAGAAGGGCTTCCTCGTGCCTGCCCTGCCTGCCCACAGCCAGCAACAGAGCCTGACCAAGCTTCTGACGACCCAGAGCAGATGTCCAGCATGTCCATGGTCCATATGGGCACTTGATGCTCAGAGAGCCAGCAAAGATCTAAAAGCAGCCAACACCCTGGTAGTGTCTACACAGAAACCATATATCTGTTTATTATTTCAATTAGACAATTCCCTTATACTTCAGAAACAAGCACCTTCAGCTGCCCTCCTCATACCCCACTGCTGCCATCTGCACACTTCCAAGAGGTGCAGCTAAAACCCTTCTTCCAAGAAAAGCAAAAATACCTTAAGGACTCCTCAAGACCTTACCTCCTTGCCAGCACAACCCTTCTGCCCAGTCACCTTGATTCACACCAGCTCCTTCTATACCGATGGCCACTCCCAGGCTCTTTCACCTCACCCCTCTCAAGTTGTGAGCACATCCTGGATGGCGTAAAGTCACAAAGCTGAGGCCCTCCATCCTCAAGGTGGTGTCATCCTCTGACAAGCTGCCAGCCGAGGAGCCACCCTGCCCTCCAAAGCACAGACAAGCACAGCTCTGCACTGGGTACACCCACCAGAGAACCAGGCTCCAAACTGCCTCAGGTCCACCAACCACAACATCTGCAAATAGCTCAAGCAGAACAGTTGGATGTTGAGAGAAATTTGGAGGAAACAGCATAAACAAGGCTAGCAAAGGAGTAAAGAAAAGGCATTCAAAGATTAGAAAGCACCAGGAAGCACGTGGTGAGCAAGCAGAGTGACAACCAGAGAGGCGAGCAACCCCCAGCCCAGTGGGGCAGAGCAGGGGCAGCCGGGGCCCTGCAGACAGACAGGACAACAGGACACCTTTATACTCTCAACTCTGAAAGAGGAGCAAGAAAGCGTATTCATCACTGAAAATTACAATGGTTTGGGGACCATCACACCCCTCGCTGCTGGGAACCATCCCTCACGCTTTCAGACAGACTTGCTCTTCCCGTGCTCATGGCAGGCAACTGGAGCAGGACTTTGCCAGGCTGCCCACAGACCAGTCCCAGCTCTGCAGCAGCCCCTGAGCCCAGCACTTGCCCACGGGCCCGAATTCTGCCAGAATACACAAAATCTGCTTTTCCATAACAGCCCACCCTAGAGCGGGCACAGCAAAGATGAGCATTTCCAGTCCCGGGGTCTGGGGAGGTGGGTGGACGCAGCCTCCAGACACTCCTGCTTCAAAACCTTACTGGAACCAGAGCTGCACTAGCCTCAGGCCGAGGAGAGAGTTCCCATCACAGTCCCTGGAGTTTACCAATGCTTAAAAGATTACTGCGCTACGGTGCTGGTCTCATTAAAGCTCTTAAAATGAATTTATTTTTTTTTTCCCTCTTTCTGGCTACTGGGCAACCAGCTCCTGTGCTCTGGGCAGCGCTGGGAGCAGCGGGGCTGGTGAAGTGTTCCGGGGCCCCAGAGCCGGTTCCATCCCGGGCACCCCCCAGCACTGTCCCTTCAGCCAAGCTCTTGGGCGCCTGGGGCGGGGACGGGACGAAGCCCACCCGGTTAGGCCCGGAAATGTCCTTCCCCCGGGGCTCGCTGTGGCGGACAGGGCCTGCCGGCGGCAGTAGTTCCCCCAGCTCCCGGGCCCTGCGGGGCCCTCACCGCGGCGAAGCCCCTCCAGAAACGCCCTCCCGTGTCCCGAGGGCGGTGGGGACCCCCCCCCGAGGGCCGGCCGCCCTGGCCGGGGCCCGGCAGCACCGGAGGCTCACCGAGACAGGCGCGGGCGGCCTGAGGGCCGCAGAGCCGGAGCCTTCCACCGCCCTTCCACCCCGCGGCCTCCCGGCTCTCACCAGACACGGGTGACCTCGAGGGCGCAGGCCGGCAGGTCCAGCAGCATGCTCCCGGTGACTCCGCTCTCTGCGGGGG
>VYZX01022759.1:207727-237034 GCA_013401335.1 Brachypteracias leptosomus
GTGGGGCCTGGCGCGGCTGGTGCCCCGGAGACACCCCCCCCCAACCCCCCCTCCCGCTCGGTGCCGGCTGAGTGCGGAAAGCGGGCTACGGGCAGCGCTCCCCGGGAAAGCCGAGCCCTGGCGTCCCGCCGCTGCCCCAGCCACCGGCCGCGACAGCAGTAACCCCGGCAGCCTCATCACGCCGCCCCGCCCCTTCGCGTCCCGGCACCGGAGCACCCAGAGCTCGGTCCTGGCAGCGTGCGGGAGCTCACCGGGACCTGCTCGGTTGCTGCTCTCTGCAATGGGCCGGATTTCCCCACAAAGCGCCGGTCACGGACCGGGCAGAGCCGCGGGAGCGGGGCCGGCTGTGCTCCCCCACCGGGGTGTGACCCCGCCGGTGACCGGACACCAGGAGCTGCTGCAGCCGGGAGGGGTGGAGAGAGGGTTGGAAGAGTGGTGAGATAGGAACATTTAGTGACTGAGGTACAATATAATTGTAATGAAAAGGAAAATAACCCGAGGGAAATAAACCCAGGCGAGAGGAGCGATGCCCAACGCCCAGCGCTGCACCCCCTGACCCGTGCCCCAGCAGTGACCAGCCGCTCCTGACCAGCTCCCCCAGTTTATATACTGGGCATGACGTCCTATGGCNCCCCGCCCCAGGCTCCCGTTACCTCGGAAGCGGCGCAGCAGGCCGGGGTCGCCCACGCCGCAGCGGGAGAGGTGCTGGCAGAGCCGCTCCGTGTCCCACAGCCGTGGGTCGCCGGGGCCGCGGGGCCCCTCCGGGGAGCCCTCGCGCCGCACGCGCTTGGCGGGAGGCGCGCGCCAGCCCGCCGCCGGGCTNGCTCCCCCACCGGGGTGTGACCCCGCCGGTGACCGGACACCAGGAGCTGCTGCAGCCGGGAGGGGTGGAGAGAGGGTTGGAAGAGTGGTGAGATAGGAACATTTAGTGACTGAGGTACAATATAATTGTAATGAAAAGGAAAATAACCCGAGGGAAATAAACCCAGGCGAGAGGAGCGATGCCCAACACCCAGCGCTGCACCCCCTGACCCGTGCCCCAGCAGTGACCAGCCGCTCCTGACCAGCTCCCCCAGTTTATATACTGGGCATGACGTCCTATGGCCTGGGATGTCCCCCTGAGTTGGGGTCAGCTGTCCTGGCCCTGCTCCCTCCCGGTTTCTTGTGCCCTGCTCACCAGC
Source organism: Brachypteracias leptosomus (assembly GCA_013401335.1). Classification (NCBI taxonomy): domain Eukaryota; kingdom Metazoa; phylum Chordata; class Aves; order Coraciiformes; family Brachypteraciidae; genus Brachypteracias; species Brachypteracias leptosomus. Next base: position 208,909 of record VYZX01022759.1, read on the forward strand.
AGAGCACTCTGAGCGGTCCTGACCCTGGGGTAAGTGCTTCCTAGTGACAACTGGAACATCAGGGTTATGAACACTGTGCTCACACTGAACCCCCACCTCAGCACCGTGCCAGCTGCCAGGGAGCAAATGATCCCAGCAGAAACCAGTTCACCCCCTCAACAGCAGGTTACTGGGAGGAACTGATGTGAAACCTGGAGATCAGCACCAGCAAGGCCTGTTCATCATCCCAGCTCCCAGCTCAGTCACAGACATCAGACTCCATGAAGGTGCTGCCAAAAGACATGATGCCACAATATGGCCCTCAAACAATGTTACTGAAGACACTCAAACCCAACCTTTTCAAGATCTTGTTCCCCAGACACGGCAGGCAATGACTCCAGAGGCACCCCAGCTGGAGCTCTGCGTCCAGCCCTAGAGCCCCCAGAACAAGAGGGACATGGACCTGTGAGAGAGGGTCCAAGAGGAGGCTACAAAGATGATCAGAGGGCTGGAACACCTCTCCTATGAAGACAGGCTGAGAGAATTGGGCTTGTTCAGCCTGGAGAAGAGAAGGCTCCAGGGAGACCTTATTGCAGCCTTCCAGGATCTGAAGGGGGCTACAAAAAGGTTGGGAGGGACTTTTTACAAAGACTCGTAGTGAGAGGACAGGGGATTAATGGGTTCAAACTGGAGGAATGTAGGTTTAGATTGGAAATTAGGAGGAAATTCTTCACTCTGAGGGTGGTGAGACACTGGCACAGGTTGCCCAGGGGGGCTGTGGATGCTCCATCCCTGGAAGTGTTCAAGGCCAGGTTGGACGGCGCCTTGAGCAACCTTGTCTAGTGGAAGGTGTTCCTGCCATGGCAGGGGGGCTTGGAATGAGATGGTCTTTGCATTCCCTTCCAACCCAACCCATTCTAGGATTCTGCTGTCATGCTGCAGCAATTTGCTTTTGTAAGCAAATGTTCCACTTTCTCAGCTCTTGCCAGGGAAGTGCACTTAGTGCTCACCGCCAGTTCTCCATTTGGCTGCAGTTTCTCCGTCCCCTCTGGGACTTCCTGAGATTTTCGTCATCCCTGTGGAGTCACCAAGCAGAAATGAAACTGCCTGGCCAAGAGCTCGTCACACCCATTTGGAGGCAACACTCCTCTTCTTGGAAGGAACCTTAGGAGACAAGAACAGGGCAGGTCCACTGAAGAGCACGACCATCTGATGTGGCCTCACACCTCCTGCATTCCCCCACCCAAATGTCACTGGTGCTTGTCCTTTTAAGGATGAACTAATCACCTGTTTCATGACTCTCCAGGTGTGAAAACCTCCCCTGTTATTGCTCAATACCCAGGTCATACCTTAAAAGTGTTTGGGGGAGGGGAAGGAGTTGAAGGATGAGCATCCTCTCCACAGGCCCGATGCATTTAGAGAACCCATAAAAAAAATAAATAAATCCCGAGGGATCTAACTGCATTCATGGTCTAAAAATAGCAAGGGAGGAATGCCCTGAAATGGCAGGATCTCCTTCATGGCTGGGACATGGTTGGAATTCTTGTGACTGAACTCCTGCGGAGCTGTGTTTGTTGCTGGGAACGATGACGGAGGACCTGGAGAGAAGGCAGAGGGGGGGGTTGCAGGAAAGCTGCTGCAGCTGAAGCTCACTGTGCCTCAGCCAAGGCAGCACCAGCTCTGGGGAGCCCTGGAGAAGATGCAGGGTAAATGGGGTTCCCTTAACCCCAACGGTCCGTGTACCCTTGGGTCCCTTGAAAGACATTGAGGTTCTGAAGAGGGTGCAGAGAAAGGCAACCAAGCTGGTGAAGGGTCTTGAGGAGCAGCTGAGGGAACAGGGGTTGTTTAGCCTGAAGAGTCATTGTCTTAGGGGTGACCTTCTTGCTCTCTACAACTGCCTGAAAGGAGGTTGCAGGGAGGCTGGTGTTGGTCTCTTCTCACAAGCTGCAGCTGACAGGACATGAGGAAATGGTGTCAAGTTGCCAGGGGAGGTTTGGGTTGGACATTAGGAAAAACTTCTACACCAAAAGGGTTATCAAAGACTGGAACAGGCTGCCCAGGAAAGTGGCTGAATCCCCCTCCCTGGATGTATTTAAAAGCCATCTAGATATGGTGCTCAAGGGCATGGTGGAGAAGTGGCCTGGCAGAGACAGATAATGGTTGGACTCGATGATCTTAAAGGTCTTTTCCAGCCCCAGCAGTTCTGTGTGATTCTGTCCCCCAGTTGTATTAACCCTCAAGAGGAGGCACCACACAAGCCCCGTGCCCACCAGCTCTGCCCATTTTCCATCTGAGGGAGCAGGGCAGCCCCAAGCCCTGGCTGCAGGGGGTTGGGAAGCACAGGTGGGCTCCACCTCTGACCCAGCTGCCCTCTACTGCACCTCTGCTCACTCAAGGAAGTGGGGAAGTTCCAGGAGTTTGGCACCATGTTCACCTGACACCAGTTTTTCAAGAACTGCTACTTGGGTGATGAGTTATGTGCTTGCTGCAAACTTGGGAAGTCACAGTGTATTTTCTTTGGCCTCGAGACAGCTTTAGACACATCTAAGATCCCAGCACTTCCCCTCTTTGCAGTTCCTTCACAGCACCTCCTTTGTGTCCCCAGTTTCAGTTCTTGCCACTCCTCAAGGAAAAAAAAAACCAACAAAACCCCCTCCAATCAGGCACAAGGCAGGAAGGTAAAGAGCATTTCCTAAGAGGAAACTGAACAGAAAAATCACTTTCAATTCCTCACCTGCTTAATTGTGCTCTAACCACAAATCTGGAGGCCACATCTTACTACACCACTTGGGCTGTGGCAACCTCACATTGAGGTACTGCTGGGATGTGGAGTGTGGGCAGCCTGACAGTGCCCCCGGGGGTGTCCTGGGCAAGGTTCTGAAGCTTCTCCTGACTCTCTGGAAAGCTGACATGCAGTAAACAGGGCAGCTCTGGATCCACTTCCAGCAGCATTAATCTTTTTTACATAATGACCCCCTTTTTCCAACCAAGTATCCTGTTGTCCCAACAAATTATTTACAGGGTGTGATTTGTCCAATAATTTGTCTCCAAGATATATTCTGGCATTTCCCCCCCCTCCCCTTTCAGAAAACAGGCAATGAGGTGTTTTCAATTAAGGCTAAAGAGTTTTCTGAGGATTTGGGAGATGAAGTCAGGAATTTCAGCTGGAGAATAGTGCCAAGCTACCCAGCTGGGGTGCAGGGGCAAGGCTTGGACAGCACAGCCTCGCTTCTCCTGTCATGCTGCCTGTGCTGCCCTCCCCCCCCTGCAGCCTCATCTGCCAGAGGAGTCACAGGAGCACAGAATTGCCATGGGTGGAAAGGACCTATAAGATCAAGTCCAACCATTATCTAGCTCTACCAGGCCCACTTCTACACCATAGAATTGTCACGGTTGGAAGGGACCTTAAAGATCATCTAGTTCCAACCCCCCTGCCATGGCAGGGACACCTCCCACTAGACCAGGTTGCTCAGAGCCCCATCCAGCCTGGCCTTGAACAGCTCCAGGGATGGAGCATCCACAGCTTCCCTGGGCAACCTGTGCCAGTGTCTCCCCACCCTCATGGGGAAGAACTTCTTCCTAACGTCTCATCCGAATCTCCCCACCTCTAGTTTTGACCCATTCCCCCCAGTCCTACCACTACCTGACAGCCTAAAAAGCCCCTCCCCAGCTTTCTTGTAGCCCCCTTCAGATCCTGGAAGGCCACAGTAAGATCCCCTCAGAGCCTTCTCTTCTCCAGACCGAACAACCCCAACTCTCTCAGTCTATCCTCACAGGAGAGGTGCTCCAGCCTCTGATCATCCTCATGGCCCTTCTTTGGACATGTTCCAGCACATCCAGATCTTTCTTGTAATAGGGGCTCCAGAACTGGATGCAGAGCTCCAGGTGGGGTCTCATGAGGGTGGAGTAGAGGGGGAGAATCATCTTGAGCAGAATTGAGTTTACAAAGAGAAGAGCCAGCCCCGTTTTCCTAGCTGTGTTCCCCAAGCTTTTGGGTTGGCAACTACAAGTTTGAGTCTTTTAAAACAAAAGCTCTGGTTTCAAAAAAGTCATCAACTGATCTGCACAAGTTGCTCTACTTTTTTTTTCCCCTAGAGCAAGAGCTATTTTCCCCTCTAACAAGAGCTATTAAAAAAGCTCTGACTTCATGCCAGCTTGATGCTTCCCTGTGGTGACGAAGCCAGCACGAAGGTGGCTGGTGCAGATCTGAACCTGTCCCAGGCTGGTTTCAGTGCCCTTGAGCCTGGCAGGAGGGCACCAGCACCACCACCAGCTCCAGCACCAGCTCCTGGCTGCAGTGCTGGTAGGGCAGGAACTGGGAGGCACGGGGAGTCCACAGCTCAGCTCTGCTGGAGCTTCCCCTCCCACTGCAGGCACGGCCCCAGCACTCTGGGGTTTTCTCCCTTCCAACATTTTTCCAGTTACTTTGGGTAATGTGTTACTCACCTTCTCCTCCCAGAAACCACATCTGAGTGGAACACAGAGGGTGGGAACCTCAGGAGGGAACTCCAGACAGATCAGATGGAAGAGCATGAATTTAACCTGAAAAAAATTCCAAAGAAATTCAAGCATAAAAATGGTTAAGGTCTTTGACGTTGCAGGAAATGCAGCCAGAAGGTATTGTTTAATTACCACTGGAAATACAGCAACACAGGTTAAAATACTTTTCAACTGTTTATTATAAAATACATATTTACACATGAAGGCACTTTGAAACCGTTACAAAATGTTCAGACAAGCTATTGCTTTAGCTGTTCAACAAACCAAAAAGATATTTTTCTCATCATCACCTAAAAAGGTGAAAGAAATAGGAACTGCATCCAGTTGTGGTACATTCATTCTTCTAACAAAAAAACACTGCTAGTAAGGGTTTTAGCACCAGCACTTGCTTGCAGTTTGAGGTTATGCTGACAGGGTGCTGAGCAGACACCTGAGAGATCTGCACATGATGCTGAATTGAACCCAAATCCCCTGAACAACCCTCACACCACTGCAGGGCTCATCCCATTACACCCCATGGCCCCTTCCCCACCCAGAAAGGCTGCAGATAAAGCAGACTCTGCCAAAAGCTGTTCCCCCACAAAACAAGGCTTTTAGGGGTGGGAGGATGTACATGGAATGGTTACAGCACCAAGCAGCACATCAAGAGAGAAAAGGGGTTTCTCTTGTGCTTTTTATCTCAAGATCTGAAGACAAATATTAAAAATTGAATTAAAAAACGGAACTGAAGAGAAGAATCTACCCGAAACCACGTTGTGGCCATCTCCTCACACCACAGCTCTGCAGGCAAACCTTTCAGAAATAAGCACCTTGTTGGGAAAGTAAAAAAACACAAGTAATTAGGTAGTTAATTCAGAAACAAATTATGGAGGTTGTAAACTTTCTACTCCCTGCTGAGTAGGGTCCCTGCACACATACACTTGTAGGTTTTCTCCCATCATTGCTGGCCAGAGTCATTAGCTGGGACTGCTTGAATTTGTGGCAGTGCTTCCCTGGAACTGTGGCAGACCCTGTACCAACAGATCATACAACAACATGAACAGGGCTCCTTAGACAAGTCCCATCTAATCATTCTTTTTTTTTTTTTTAGTTCTGTAAACCCAAACTGAAAAAATACAGTGCTGAGAAGTTTCTCTATGGCTCTAATCTTAAATGCAATTATGAAGTAAGATCAAGCTACTGATTTACAGTAATGAATAAGCCCTGACTTTTCTCCACTGTGGGAAAATAAACCCTACTAAATCCTTCAGCATTAAAAACGTAGTTACAGAATTGTATGCTGGAATTTACACATTTCCAATGAATACAAGCTTTTAATAGCTATAAAAACCCCATATATACAAACATGCCTTATCTGAAGGGCTTACAGTCAGTGTAGATACTACACAAGAGGTGAAGATCTTCAGGAGAAAATAAAACAAAGAGACAATTTGTGAAATGATTTATGCATCCGAGCAGCTGTAAGGTGGACAAAGCTGTCTGTAACCTGCTTGTAGTGTCCAGGGGTGAGCTGAGTACCTACAAACAGCTTCCACAGCAGGGCTGCATTGGGCTTCTGATGGGAAAGGAGCAGCTCCAGCAGCAGCTCTGGAGAAAGGTGATTCAGACTGGCTGAGCTGTCCCTTGGTGCTCACTTGGGTGCCAGTGCCCAGCCCGAGTCTCTGCTCTCTGTGCTCTGACTATAGCCTTGGTCATGGCCAAGTGCTGTGACCCACACTGCAGTGCCCACCTCCACTGATGTTCTGGCAGGAGATGGAGCATGACACAAACCCTGCTGCTCAGAACTGCTCCGCTCTTCCCGAGGTTAAACGATCAATTTGTTCTCTGCTCCAGTTACTGGGCAGTGAAATAATGCAGACAATTCCACATGCTTTTAAAATAAGGCACTTCTAAAGTTTCTTTCCCACATATCAAAAGCTTGAGGAAACTTAAGGAAATTAGTCAAGTCAGTTATTGTTCTTATTCCAAAACTAAACCCGACGTTACTAGAAGCTGAGTTACGCCCAGAACTCAGGATGCTCTAGATTGGGCTTGAGAAGATCCAATATGGCTTTGTAGAGGTCACTCCTCTGCCAGAAGAGCCCAGGCAGTATCTCAGAGGACAGTGTGGCCTTTGGGGATGCAGATCATCACCACCTCTCACCCTTATGCGTACTACTTAACCCATGCTTTTTGCATCCCGTGGAAGTCCAGTCAAAGTTCAACGTTAAAGAAACTTGGCAGTTTTCTGCCTACAAAAGAAGAAATAAATAGCACAACAGCTGCATCCAACTCCACAGCGTTTGGATCCCACAGGAAACTGGCAGTTCTAATGATTTGCTCTTTCACTGACAACATCCTGGAGACGTTTAAGTAGAACATCATCATTCTCCTGGCAGAGACGCTTTGTAGGGGACTCAGTGTCGCTATCGATCGTTATCGCCCGCTTCTTACTCCTCTGTTCACCTCGTTTTATCATGTTGTTAATGTCCTTCAAGCTCTGCAATCAAGATAAGAAAATCCTGAGTTACTACGGCTTCATTTCAAACATGCTCTGTCTTTCAATTATCTAAGAATAAAATGTAATTCTGCACCTCTCTGCTGGGTGCGTGATGGGTTCTACATCAAGAATTCTGCCCTTCACTGCTAGCGGAGACACGAGTGCAATACAGCCTCTCTGCACACCCGAATCAGGAGATTAATTAACCCTCTCTGACCCTTCTCAACGTGTTTGCCCCCTACCTTGGAAGGGCTCCCACTGAATTTGTAGAGCAGTGCAGAGCGAGGGGTCAGGCAGGCCCCGTTCTTGTGCGGCGAAACGTAGAGGGAGTGCTGCTGGGAGATGCGCCGGGGAGACACTGCCTGGGGCCTGATGCTGGGGAACGGAGACAAGGGGGGGGCCTCCACCTGCAAGACAGGACAGACTTGGGTAGGAGCTGAATCAGAACATGCTTAAGAACAGTAACGTCACAGAAGGAAAGATTAATGCACTTCTAGGTCTTCTCTAGAAGAACCCGTAACAGTTAAATCACAGAGCAAATATCCACCAAACAACAGACTTGTTTGAGCAAATGGGTGTTGCTGAAACCAGGGTTGTAAACAACTGCATCTGTGTTTGTCCTCTGGAAATGCTGTCAAAGCAAGTCCTCATATCATTACCTACAACTATTTCACTTCTGTCACCACACCAGGTGAATAACAGAAAAAAAGTTAGTGACAAACTGGCAGGAGGAATGACTTTGTGTCTGATTATGAGATAGAGCAAAATTCCAAAATACTTTACTTACTACATGATCCTGGTTTGTGATGTCGTACTTCAGTGCAAATGATTTTACTCTTCCTACATAGACTGCATTGTAAAATTTAATAAGGTCTCCTCTCTCCTCTGCTCCCGACTCACTGAAGTTCTCTGTCATGGGTCGTTCTGGGGAATTCTCAGTTTTCACAGGCCAATCTAGCAATAAGAGAGAGCTTCAGATTCCAGAAACACCATATCAGCAAACTGGGCACTTCAAACTTCCAACATCCAGCTGACGAGAGCTCATCCAGACATTGACCAGTCAATGAGAGGAGTTAAGATGTGCTTCAGGCAGGAGCAGGGTGTGCTGCAGGTGGGTATGAACAGGAGGGGAGCTACAAGTCACTGCTAGCAGCCTAGAGGATTATTGCTAAAAAGAATCATAGAACCATTTAGGTTGGAAAAGACCTCTAGGATCATCAAGTCCAAAAGGCCAACATAAGTCTTTATTCCAAACTTGGAAATAGCTGTAGGAAAAAAAACCCCGTAGCACAACTGACCCCTTTTCCCAGGCTTTTTTGGGGGAAGGGGTACAAAGCCATTTGTTACTCTTAAAACTGAGTTTTAAGGAGTCTGACAACCCCCAGCATTCAGGTCCTGTGGGTTTCCAATGATTGGCTGGCAAAGCAGCCCCATGCTCAGCTCCTGCCTGCTGCAGGAAGCCATGCACCACCTGCTCAGGTGTATGACAAGATGCCTGTTCCTCTTAGTGCTTGCCCTCTCCTAAGTCAGGCTGCTGTTGAATACAGCCTGCTATGTTTCATCTCTGGTCTGATTACTGCCAAGGAAAATGGGGCAACACAGAATCAAGCCAGCTGCAATCAGCGCCCTAAGAGACCACGATCACAAGCTTCAGCTGGTACCTGTAAGGGCAGCTGCCTCGTGTCACCACACAAGCACATGTTGCTGTGAGCTGGTGTCAAAAAAGCAGGAGTTGAGCTAGATAAAGGAGAGACGAGTCTATTAACTGAGGAAAAAGTCCGGCAGGAAAAGCAACTGAAGGACTTTGTAACCAGTACATTTGTTTGACAAAACACCACAGCCCAGTGCCACTTCAGATGACATCCAAGAACCAGGGAGCTGCTGGACACGATGCTGAACCTACAGGGGATCAGCCCTTCCCTGGACCTGGCAGAATTCCTGAAGGGCTTTTAAAAGATGGGTTTAATACTTGTTCAAGCAGTTAAATCCCACCCACAGTGGGAATTTACCACATGGAACAGTCTTCTAAATTTCTGTATGTGTCCTGGCTGCAGATCTGCTCTGCTGATGGGTTCATACATGGGCTTGTGATCTCTGTTTCCTGACAGGTCACTAAGAACAGGCATGGCACTATTTCCATGCCCTTCTCAAATACCACTTTTATCCCTTTTCTCCTCTAACCCAGAGCAAAGAAAACATCAACTATTTAAAAGAAACCTGAGTATAAGATAAACAGTGGTCTTAGAGAGTCACCATTTTTAGTTTCTCAAACAAGTTCTCCCTGTTTAAGCCTTCAGGGTAGGTGATGTTAAGAAAAAAACTGTCATAATATTCCAGGTACCATTCATCTTTCCCTGTTAACCAGTGCTGCTGTCCAAGAACAGCACCAACACTGAGGAAACACTTCAACCTTGAGCAACCCCATTTAAGGAAACAAAATTAAACATTTTTTCCCCAACTAGGAAGAGATTTTCCACCTCAGGGCTACTGACAGGATGGTTTCTTTTTCAACAATACATTTAGTTTTCTCTGATACATTTAAAACTGTAAAACTTGCTTCCCTTCTTATTACTTGACAGTTCAGTCCTTGAAAAGCCACAAGCATATTTGTAAATCCAGCAGGTTACTTTGTACCTACCTTCTGCCATCTCCACATCTTGGTTTGGGTTTTTGTCTGACAGGACATCAGTGGAAGTATTTCTCAACAAGACACTCCTGTAAACCTACAGGGCACCAGGAAAAACACTTGTCAAGGAAAACAAGGAAGTCAGAAGACTGGATGAGACTCATCTGAATGAGAATGAATATAACACTGAAGAGACTTTCCCCTTAGCATTTGAAATGCCACCTCAAGCTGAGATTTATCACCAAGGCAGCACTATTTACTCACGTGGCTGTTTGCTTGGGGCTGGTTTCTGTAGCTTTTCATGATGTCCTGAAAAGTTCTTTCCTCTTTGGTTACCTTGAAAAGAAAAGGCTATTAAAGACCAAGTGCAAGCAACAAGGTCTACCTGCTCAGGTCCCTCTATACAACTTTTTTATATTACTATGAAAGCAGAATTTTTAAACTTAGTTCAGGGGATGAGAACATGAAAAAAGCATTTTTGTTGTTCAGGCAGCCCTTCTTTCTAGCTACTAAAGCCACTTTTTGGCTTATGGTGCTTAGGAACTATTCCTTTTCTGACTTACCTTCTAGTAACACTAAAAATTAAAGAAAGAAAATATTAAGTTAAAAATGTATTTGTAAATTTGAAAACTGGGCCCCTCAGCTTTTCTAAACAAAGTGAGGAAATGCTCGACAAAGCACTAGGCAGGTGTATGTATATACCTGCCATTTCAGCTTTCTTTTGTCCTTCATAATAACTCATTTGCTAAGGGACTTTGTTTTTCAGCCATGCAGCTGTAACTTTAATAGCAGATGAGCAACAATTTTTGTAGTAGGAGTCAAGAGAGAACGTGTCAAAGTCTCTGGCTGAATTGTCAGGTCTCACACTGCACTGGAGACAGCACTCAGGAGACTGCATTTATTAAAAACCCAACAAAACAACAGACACCATAAAATACAGAGCACTGACTATTCACTGCTTTTGCTTTTCTTATTATTGATGCCAAATGAGCCTGAGCTGTGCTGCAGTGACGAAGAGCACAGGTAGTCACAACCTGAACATCAGTTTCCTTCCACAGATTCCTGCTCTTTACTTGTTTCCCACAAGAAAAAGAATATCCAGCCAAAATGTCTGAGAGGAGCCTGGGCTTGTTTTCACTTTCCTGCATTTGTCTGAATCAAACTTGATGGCCATTGTAACCATCAGTGCTCAAGTTTGAGTCAAACCAACATTCCAGTGTCATAATCTCTCAGTAACACCTTAAATCAATGCTGGCAAATTGAACAAGAAAAGAGGTAGGAGTAACAGGCAGCCAGCTCAATTCCTCAATTCAATCTTCAAGAGCTATGAGGGGTTCTGTGGAACAGAAACTTTCCATCCATCCCTAAGGTTGTGAGCTCCTGATGTTTGCACCTGCACAATTCCCTAAGTGCAATGGTGTCTTTAGTTCAGGTTACACAGACCATGAGATGATGGGCAGAAGAGAAAACAAGTATGGGGCAGTGGGACCACACACTGCTCTGTCTACTTTGACCAGGGCTCATTTGGAACACACTCAGGAGGAGAAGAAAAATCCTCTCAACCAACTGGCTGGTTGATGGAACTATTAAGATCATGCAAAACAAGGAAAAAAATATACTGGGACTTCACCCATGTCTTGGAAGGGCTTTTCCCTTCCCTCCTGTACCATGACACAAGTAAAGCAATCAAACTGTAAACTGGGAACACAATTTACATTTTCAACTGGCACAAGATTCCCTGAATCTCTTAAAGTGTTACCTTTGCCATGATATAAAAGGCACAGAGGAGGAGCTGGTCCAGGTGTCTGTCCTTCATGAGGTCAGCACAATGCACCAGGGTGAATTCGAAGCACGTCCAGATCTTCCTGCGCAAGTCATTGGAAACATCCAGTTTCAAGCAGAGGTCCCGCAGGCGCACGCTCGCCAGGTGATAAACCTGGGGGGAAGGACACACAGTGAGGAGTTAAGCTCAGCTTGGCTTGACCCAGTCTGTAAAATGGAAGTCCTCAAGATAGAGCTCTTCTCTATTTGAATAGTTTGTTTCTGCAGTTTCCCCTCTTTACCCAAGACAAGGTCTTCAAAGACTACATTGACCACTGTGTTGGTGAGGGCCAACATCCTGGACAGCATCCCAGACACAGCCAGGATGATGCTGAGCCAGAGGGAAGAGCTTTTGGCCACAAGGATGTTGGAGACCGTGAATTGTGACACCAGGACCTCTCTAAGCAGCAAAATTAAGTGTAGAAAAGTGCAGGACACACACATTCTGCCCAGGGAGGTGGTGGAGTCACCATCCCTGGAGGGCTTCAACAACCGAGTGGATGTGGTGCTTTGAGACATGGTCTAGGGGTCAGGGAGATGCTGGGATGAAGGTTGGACTTGATGATCTTAGAGGTCTTTTCCAGCCTAAATGATTCTGTGATTCTGCTTCTGTGACTAAGGCCAACTCTCTTCAGATGTTGGATCTCTAACGTTTACAGGAAATCCACTTACAAACATGACTAGAGCTTCTACACCTTCTCACTCACTCCAAACACCTCCAATAAGCACAAAGAAGGCACATACTGTAATTATGATTAAGTCTAATTAGCAAGATGGATTTTTTTGCTTTTCTTTTTGATTACCAACGACCTGTCTCAAAACCTGAAAGAACTACTGAGTGCAACATTAACCTTCTTCCACTTATTTGGGAAGTTCTCACTTTGTGGATAGTAATTAGGCACATTATTCATGCTGGAAAGCAGAAAGTTCATTTCATTTTCACTTGCTCTACTGAACGGGAACATAAATGGAAATCAGGGAAAAACCTGTCATTTGGAACATGATCATTGTAAACAGAAGGTCAACTGTAAAGCTTAAGTGAAGATTTTTGTTCTCCTTCATAACTAAGAGGAAGCTGTTGCCTACCGTATGGCCTACAGCTGAAGTTTTCCCTGCAGCTGAGATAAAGCTTCCAAACTGCAGTCCTGGCAGCTGGCTAAGCCATTCTTAATCCACTCTCTGAGGTGGCCTGTGGCTATCAAAATTAAAGAACCAATAGTTCAGACACAGGATGTGGCTTTCAAGTGTTTCTAGGAGTTAGTTTCTCTATTAAGATTTATCTTACAGAGTGCTCAATGTCAAATTATCTACATTTACAATACAGCTACCCTAAAAGGGGAAAAGCTCTGAAGGTAACTTCTCTAGTAAGAAAATAACAGAAAAATGTATCTAGTATTTTTGAGATCTTAACTTAGACATGTATTCTTTACAGGCATTCAAGCAAGTTACCCCCAGCTCCTCCAAAGACCTCTCACACACTCCCCACTGGAAAGGAAAGCAACAAGAAACAAGGAATGTGAAGTTTCTCTGAAGCACTGCCCATTCCTAACTTACCCTTCCTTATTTCCAGAAATTCCTTTTCCCTAGAAACTTTTAGATAGCACGTTATTCAGCACTGCTTTCTGAGACCCCACACCAGCAGGACCAGCACTACTGGGTAGACCTCAGAAAACTGCAAGTGAGAACGCAGTTCTGAATGAGCAAGACTCAGGAGAATAATCCCACTTCTGCTGTGTCTAACCCTTAATGGGGGAGGCAGTAAAAATACACAAGAGAAGTAAAAACTACAGATATTTCTTAGATAGTTATTTATAGAAGCTGTGAATTAAAAAAATAAAATCACTAAACACCTCATGAGGGTGGGAAAAGGAGGGAAATTGAATTCTCTCCAACACCTGACAGCATCCCTTCTCCTCCCAGGTAAAAGGGAACTGCTTGTGCCAAAGGAGAGGCATGTGAAGACTGGAAGGTAACGAGAACTGCACGAAGAGGCGAGGTTGAGCATGGCCAGACAGCAGTAAAGCACAGCCTCCTACTGCAGACACCCACCTTTCTGTAGAACAGTGCCAAGGATCCAGTTTTCTTTGGCTTGCCTGCTGACAGCTGTGCTTCCTGGGCTGGATTGCCCTGGGGGTGGCAGGGAGCCTGGGCCTCCACCTTGCAGGGCTGAGCTAAATTCACCGAAACGGGGATCAACGTGATCCCACCCACTTCACCTGCAACACCTGGGGATGACAGGGGCAGAAATAAACTGTTTGCTCTCCTCACACTGCAGAGTTAAACTGCAAATGATAAATTCATGCAAAGACATTTCAAACCAAAGACATCTCGTCCTTCTGTACTGGATGCTAAAAGAATCTGTCCCTCAGTCTTCAGAAAGGATTAAAAAATCACATTTCTGGTAATGCTTAAAGGAAGAACATGAATGTGGAGCAATCATTTCTAAAACTATCTGTAAGTACAAAGTTTACAAGGAATCACACTTTCTGCAGTCTGTGTTCCACTCCTTTGGGTGAGATGGGTGTTCTCTTTCTTTCTTTGTATTATTCTGCAAACCTGAGAGTGCGTTGCACACAGTCTTCAGTTTCCTCAGTAGTCAAATTCTCTTGCTGAAAATCTCCTTGAAAAAAAATCTTCTCCTTTTATCTATAGAACCAGTTTTTAAACTAAAAAAGGCTATAGAACTAATTTCTCGTGCATCATTTTCAGAAATATTCAAGCATTACTCAACTTCAACAAAACAAATATCCCCCACTATTTTGCTAACGTTAACACATGGCTCTTATCAAGCAATTGCAGAGTCTTAAGATTATAATGGATGGAAGTTAAGACAAACAGAAGTAAGTTATCACTGGAGCTGAGAACCAAAGCATCACTTGATCTGTGGTGAGATGTAACTGGAAGAAGCAAGACAAGAGCTCCACAACTTTGTTCACAAGGAGGAATCCTCAGGATGTTTGTCAGATACCAGATGTCTCCACAGAAGGAGGTGTCAGTACAAACTTAAGCTTTTTATTTTTGATAAAGCAATACATGTTCTTTAAAAAAAAAAAGGGATACCTGTTCAAGATGCATGGTCAGTCCAACCAGATCTTGAGAGCAATCAAAACATAGAAACATAGAACCATTACAGTTGAAAAGGACCTCTAGGATCATTGAGTCCAACCTTCATCACAACATCTCTCAANAATCCAGCCCCTCTAGTAGAGAAGAAAAATGGGAAGATTCATACCGTGCAGTGGGATAGTGACCTTCTGCCCCATTTTTCCTGGTACTGAAGCTGTCGTCAAGGTCAGTATTGTTTGGCCAGGAGAAACAGCCACATTTTCAGCAGTAAGGCTCAATGCTGGAGCAATTGTCAGCTTAGTTCCTTCGGTTAAAATGTTTTCCACCTGTATTTCCTTGGGGCTGTCATCTCCAAAGAGCCTTCTCTTGGCACTCCCAGCTGCAGGAGAACTGTAGCGCTCGTGAACGGAGATGGGCGACAAGGGCTGCATGTCTAGAATGGAAAGGAGAGAAAGCCCAAACCCCTGAAGAGGAGCAGGGCCACAGGGCTGCTCCTGCTCAGGAGGGGAGGGCTAACCTGCACATGGCAAAACCAGAGCACACGAGTCACTTCTTGTTCAAAACTGACCTCGCAGTTCACTGCTCCTCAGTGATATGAACAAGACCTACAGTCTGACTGGCTTTTCTTCTGGAGGCATTGCAGACAGCTTGGTTTCACCATCAGGTACCAGGGGCCAGACAGGAGTAGCCATTTCATTTGCAGAGATGGAGGAACAGGCAGATTAATAATATTTACAAGTGCTGTTCCTCCAAACACATTCCTCCACAGAATCACTGCCCACACTCCCTGGATACGCTGCCTTCTCCAAGTTCTAGCTTTTAGACAGTCTCTAAACTAACCCCAGTCAGAAGCCTTCACCCTCATCCACCCCCAGTTGCTCTCAGGCTTTTCTGCTGCTTTCAAACACTTGCTCCAGTAGCAAGACTGGAGCCCACAACACTAATTTACAGGCTGCTGTTCCTCTGGCTTCTGGCCTTTCTGCTGAAGTCTGTTGGCCACTTGTGAGGACACCAGTGACAGCAGTTTCCTGTTTCCCACATAGCAGAAACCTTCTGGATAACTGGCCAGGTACAACTGATTGGAGACCTTCTTTCTAACTCTGCCAGGATGGTTTTCTTGGTACCAGGGACAAATAAACACTTCCATTTCCCACCATTTTCCATTTGAAGTTAGGAGGAGCATTTGGCACCAAATTGTCATATATGAGATAAAAATCTCACACAGCCCTACACGTATATAAGACACCATCTCCAAGATGCTTTCCCTTCCACCAAGCAATAACATCCACACAGCTGCTTACACAGTTCTTTCCAAGTGAGTATTTAAAAAACAGCCTTGCAATGCACTCTGCCTGACAAACACAGAAGGAGACACCATCACTACACCCACAGTGCACCAGCAAGAACTTAGGGACTATTGTTTGAGATAGAAGAGCTGCAATTCCTAACAAAAAGCAACAGCAGTGCTGCCACTGCCTCTCCACCCTCATTGCCAAGAGACTGTGTGTGACAGGAGCCTGCAGAGAGCAAGGAGGTTCTTCAGAGGAAAGAACACTGCAGACAAAGAACTGTTCTCCCTCCTGCAAAAAAAAAAGGTTCTGTAGAAAGGAGGAATAAATGCAGCTCTGTTATTCCATTTTAAAAGTCACCTGAAATCCAGTCAAACTATGAGGAGAAAAAAACCTCAACAAATCTGGAAAAATCTAAACAGCAAAGGACAATAAGCTATCAGATGACAACCCACCCAAGAGGAAGGCAACCCTTGCATCAAACAGCAGCAAATCCTGCTCCAGATGAGAGGTGAAGCATTATCCCCAGTGTCTGCTGCCAGTAAGACACAGCAATGGTGTGACCAGACACATCGAGACTCCCCTTTGATCAAAGCAGGCACTTCACAATTCTGAACCCTTAGTTCAGATTCAAGATTGCTTTCTGCAGCTACAAAGAACTCTAACCCCCCCTCTCCCCAGATTCCCACATTCAAATCAGATCAGAAACCTTGACCATACCCCGTCTGAAGCTCCCGAGGTCTGTCCGAACCTCTTTCACTCGAGGATGAATTATAGGAGATACTGGCATCATAGGCAGGTGTCCAAGCCCACCTCCTCCATTGCTTGCTTCGAAATTGCTGGGAAATATTACCTGAGAAATAAGAAATGCCAGTGTAAGATAAAGGGATTTCCCTTCTTTGAGCCAATCTATTAATAGAAGTTTTTCTGCAGCAATTGTCTTATTTCCACAGTTTTCTGTATAGAACAGTAAAAAAAAAAAGAACCTGCTTTTCCTAAGCAAAGGAAGCCAGGTAACACACCTCTTCACAGGTTGGGACCTTGTTCTGTGAGGCCTCGAGGGCATCCCAGAGTGCTGAGTCCTGAGTCCAGGCGAGACTCTCAAGGATTTGTTCCTCAATACTGTTGAGGTGCTTCACCATGTCTCTGGACAGCCCCTCCTCGGAGCGAATGAGCACTTCAATCACCTAGTGGGAGCAAGACAGACACACAAAGTCACACCACTCATACTTAACACCATCAAACCATCACTCCTTTCAGGATCCTCTTCAAAACTCCTCTTCGACACAGAATGCTCCAGCCTCCTCCTCCTCACATCTTAATCTTCCCCAGCCCTCTTCTCATCCCTCTTTTTTTAACCCTCTCTCCCAAAGGGGATCCAGGAGTTGGAAGTGGACAGCAGATGTCCCATCAGTGCAGAACAACTTGCTCCCAGGGGGATTTTTAAGGCCCCCCTCTCACTGCCCATGAGCACACACAGAAGGGGAGCAGTGAGCACAGACAGTGCAGAACAGCTGGGAAGATAAAAGCAGGTCTATTCTCCTTGGCTGGCTGGGTGGCCCAGCAGGTTACCTTCCCTTCCTTCCACACAAGAGGCTAGAGACAAAGAGGGTTGAAACCCACTGTTTTAAAGTTTCACTTAAGAAAAGGTTAGAACCCTCAATATATACAAATCAGGGTAGAAAATAGTTGAAATGTCCCACTCCACCCCTGTGCTCCAATGCAAGATCCAGTTCATGTTATTTCTGGCAGAGGAACATCCAGCCTGCTTTTCTAAAGCTCCAGAGATGGAAACACCATAAAACTTCCCTGGAGGACTCACTGGTGTGTTTACTTATTTATACTCCAGAAACTAAGCACCCAAAGAACAAAGCTACAAATGGCACAAGTGGAATAATAAATATTGTCTCTCTCGTGTGAAGTCTTTGGGATGGCAATTTTTTTTTTCAAGTAGAAGAACTGCAGGAAAGTACAGTGAATAGCAAAGAAAATTCAAATTCCAGGTAAATCTGTTCCACCAAGTTGGATCTGCACCAGTGCATGTGGCATTGATGGAGGCTACCACCAGCCACAGCAGTGTCACCAGATGTTTCTTACACTCCTGCTCTGCATCTGAGGATTAAGGAAGGAAAAAGAGAGAACAAAATATAAAACAGCTTTCCCAGGGGGTTCAGGTTTTTTGGTTGTTATATTCTAATCAGAACTACTTCTGGACTAAGTGTGGTAAGCAGTTGGGTATCCAGTAAAAATAGGAGGCATATGGTCAAACATGACAAAGAACAGAAGTGACACTGGAGGCAGGGGGGAAATGAGGTTAAAAAAAGAGCAAAAATGGAGAATACCTGGGGAGAGATTTTATGTTCTGATACATAAAGCAAAACAGAGAATATGAAATGTAAAGAGGCAAGCCTGTGATAAGTAGTAACAGCTAACAACAATGAAGACTGTTATTGCTCTTTCATCACTAATAAGCAGAACTAAAGCTTGCAGTCAATAAATACGAACATCAAAACACATGCTGGAATGCTTTAGTCCACTACAAGTGTACATATATTAAGAACCAAAAGTTGATCAACAGCACATTACAATTGGGTGCCATTTACAAAATGGTTTTCTCGCTTTAAATTTCAGCTTCAACTCCAGCATGACACATTCCAGGTAATCTATTTAAGGACAGACAGAATTTCTAATAGGAATATTATACATTAACATCAGTCCTCCTCCTACTTGATTATGTAGAGGATGATGCTCTTCCTTTCAAAGACACTCAACCTAGTAACATGCCATTTTTAGCACAGATCCAGTCCAAAGGCAGCATTTCTTTACCTTATAGAAATAGAAGGGCCTGAGGTCCAGAACCTCAATGATCCAGGGAAAGGTTCGGGGTGAGCTGTAGGCAAAAAGCACGATCTCCAGGCAGCAGGCCAGGAGCGAGCGGTGGAACACATCCTGCTCCAGGAGAGCCTGGAGGGGACACAAAACATCAGTGCTCTGACCTTGGGGAAATGGAAGTCTGATTTTATTTTTTTTTTGCTACCTTCCATAATTTCCTTTTTACAGAAGAGTTTAGAGTGGTAAAGACTGAAAGTGAACTAACAGTGCCCAAACCATCACGTTTTTCATACTATGGCCAAATGACTTGGTCTCCTCACTGTGGGTCTCAGGGCAGAGCACAGGCACTGCTGACTAACATGAAGTATTGACATTGTTAATTGGATAAAGAAGAGAAGAAATGTTATCTGCCCATAAAGTCATGATTCTGGAAGGCAACACAAATTAGGATGGTTAGTTATGCCAGAATTATACCATTTTTAATAGCAGTAAAAAACTACATCTAGGCACCTCCCACATATTTCTCCTTTTTTAATATTAACAAAGATTGCTCTGTTCTGGAACTGTCTGAAGATGACCTCCTACAGAGGGTAACAAAAACCCATTCTTCTTTTTGCCATTTCTTTACTTACAGTCAGATCCTTCCCATGTAGTCTTCGTGTTTCTTGTACCATTATAGTCTCCAAGATTTTATAGTACAAGATCTCTGCCAGTTTTAATCTGTTCACAGCAAAATCTGAAATTTAAAACCAGAGATGAAGCCCAAAGCCACCTGCATAAATGATTCAATTGACCAATACTTGCCCTTCTCTAAGAAAATTGTGTCTGTATGTATAGATTTTGCAAATCAAAAAAAGTATGTTCAGAAATTCACTAGCCACAAGAAAGGAATTAAATTCTTAATGTTTTAAACAATTGTGTTTTAATATTTCTACTGATGTAATTTTGCAGACAGCTGCAATAATAATTTTCCTATTTGTATTCAGTTTCACTTTAAATTTTAAATCTAAAAAGAATGCAAATTTACAATTTTTGTTAAGAGCTGCTGTAGTTTCAATGCTCTCTTGGTTATCCTGTTTTGAACTGCAACCTTGGTTTCACTCCATAATAAAAACTTATTCTTTACAGTGTCCTGTTTGACAGCACCAGTCTTCTCTTTGGATAAGTTCTGGGTTAAAAGCAGCTCCACCATATGAAATACTTAGACAATACTATGTGTACACTTTTCACTTGCCCTGGTTTGATATTTTCAAACACCCCATGCATTTCACATCCATACCTATATGGGATCCTGGCTGTTCATCTGTTGGCTGAGTGTAGCTGCGACAGAACGTCTCACCTATTTCTCTCACTCTGCTCACAATGCTTTCCAGGGGGCTGCGTGCACAGGACCTGAAGAGAATGCCAAGAGAAAGCCTTGTTTGTATAAATAAATACCCAGTTTCAAAAAAACCCAACCAAACAACAAAAAAATACCACCCAAATAAAGAAGCTAGTTATACTAAGGCTAGTTACACCGAGCTTTCCTCATCACACAATAACCTGTATTAGCACAGAGAACAAAGAACATAAACCAGACAGAAATAGTGTTTCCTGTTTTCCTCTCCTAACAAAGTTGAGAGGCTATGTGGATTTTGGAACAAATGCAGGAGAAAGGAAGAGCTACAGCTGCACGCTCAGGAGAAAAACCTACCTGCCAGGAGCAAGGTATTAGGAAGGATGATACAACCAACCAACTGCATCCCCAAGCCCACACAAACCAGGCACAGTTTGAGGGAGTACAGGAAAGCTCTCAAAGGGAAGAGTCAGCATCATTCCCAAAATACCTTATTTACTAGCAAGGCAGAGAGGAACTGCTGAACTCCACAGGCACTGCCACAAAAGGGGCCAGAGAATCTCTGTCTGGAGATGCTCTTTCTGAACACTTCCAGATTTTCCAGCAACTCTGGATTAGAGGACAGTGGCTTGTGACTGGTGTCGGATTAAGACACTTGAAACATTTTGAAAAGCTAGCATTGAAATAAGACAACATTTCATTGAGCAAAGCCTTCTAATGACATCAGAGTTGTGTTTCCAAGGAATTTCAATTTGAAAAAGAAAAATATTCAAAAGCACAGAATATTACACAGTCCAAAACACAGGCCTTGCCACCTCTCCTAACCAGAGAGCACATCTCCCAGTGCTTGCTAAACTGGCCTGCAAGATGAGCAAAGTACTCAACAGGTTTATTGCCAGAGGCTTATTCCATCTTTTCCCTGTTTTACTATTTACAACTCTCTTGACAGGTTGCTTTATTACTTGAACACATTTTTGGTAAGAGATTGCAGACACATCCATGTTTTAATTGTGTAATATAAATAATATCTAATATTCCTTTATTCCTTAAATAAAACAACAGAGAAACATCCAAAATAGAACTGCAGCTTGCTGAGCATTTGTAACCTTTTAAGAACAAGTGCTAGGAAAACTTTCAAAGTATAAATAACTCCAGCAATAAGAACTAAAGTAGTATTTTTCACCTATTTATGAAAGTACCAAACATTACTTTTGCACTTCAAATATTAATAAAATACTAAATGTCCATTCTGATTAATAAAAAAATCTGGAGACTTTACATCAATACAGCAAGGCCTTAATTTGTATGGATGTTGGGCAAGCACCCAACAACTTTGCAAGCATCTACTATTAAATTATTGCTTTTTATAAGTTAAGAGGTAATACTGATCTACCTTTTACTGATAGAACTGTTTTGTTTATACTCATCTGCTTATGCACCAGCACTTTCATGTGCATTTCACTACAGCCAGCAGGCAGTTGTGCCAAAAGGCTACAAAAGGAGCCAAAAATAGGGGTTGATTTAGACAACCAGAACTCTGTCCAAGAAATGGTGATCAGAAAAGACGGGGGTTCTGTTCAGCAGACACTTCTCATGACTTCCCAGCATCACACAGCAGCTGATAAGGGCTGAGCAAGAGGCTCTTGCCTGGGAATGCCCTAACTCCTGCTGGGACACCTGCCCTAGGCCAGGCACCACAGCTCAGGGAGGAGGCCAATAAGGTGAAGCATGTTCAGGGAACAGCCACCACAACAAGGAGAAGTGGAGAACGTGGCTGCCAGACCAGCACCGACAGGAATCAGGTCACTGCAACCTTAATATATATGCTGTGAAATTAGATTAAGATATCCTGGAGCAGTATGAAGGAGAGATGGGGAGCCCTTAGGCTGCTTTTAGTCTTATCTTCCCAGCTCTTTGTAGCTTGGCAACTGCAACATCTCCCTCCTCCCCTAAAACCAGAGGCAGCATAGTTACTGTATCTTTTAATTAAGCCATACTTGTTAAAAATTTAAACACACAAAAAAGTATTTGGCTTTCAAGCAGATAACTTGGTGACAACTCGGAGGGGGCTGTATGTTCAGCTACCCTTCTCCAGAAGAAGAAATCATCTAGCAAACGGATCTTTCAACTAGGAATAGTACAGAAACAGAGACAAAATAAGCTGCACCAAACAAACAAAGTAAGAGTTGAGCAAGAAAACAGTCAGAGGCATGAAGAGATGAGTTTCCATTTGCATGGGAGCAGCTGCCACGGGGGTACTCACTCAAAAATGGCTGTAAGCTGCTCGCTGGGGGCGTTTTTCAGCCCCGCCACCATGTTCTGCAGGCGGCTCACGCTCTGCGTCGCTGAGGCCACAGGGGTGATGACAGCCTCCTTCTCCCGGAGGTACCTCCTTCCAGTCAGGGGGGTTGAGGGGGCAAAGGACCTTTTCTGTACAAGAAAAATAAGAAGTCATAAAATCAGTTAGGTTGGAAAAGACCTCTAGGATCATCAAGTCCAACCTTCAGCCCAACATCTCCATGAACCTAGACCATGTCCCAAAGCACCACATCTACTTGTTTGTTGAAGCCCTCCAGGGATGGTGACTCCACCACCTCCCTGGGCAGCCTGTGCCAGTGCCTGACCACTCTTCCAGTAAAGAACTTCTTCCTAATGTCCGATCTAAACCTCTCCTGGTGCAACTTGAGGCCATCACCTCTTGTCCTGTCATTAGTTACTTGGGAGAAGAGACCAACACCAGCCTCACCACAACCTCCTTTCAGGGAGTTGTAGAAAGCAATGAGGTCTCCTCTCAGCCTCCTCTTCTCCAAGCAGAACAACCCCAGTTCCTTCAGCTGCTCCTCATAAGCCATGTTCTCCAGACCTCTCACCAGCTTCGTTGCCCTTCTCTGCACCTGCTCCAGCCCCTCAATGTCCTTCTTATCCTGTGGCACCCAAAACTGGACCCAGTGCTCAAGGTTTGGTCTCACCAGTGCCGAGTCCAGGGGCACAATCACCTCCCTACTCTTGCTGGTCACACCAGTTCTGATACAGCCCAGGATGCTGGTGGCCTTCTTGGCCACCTGGGCACACGTTGGCTCAGGTAAATAAAAGCAGTTGAAAACCTTTTGAATGAGCCTCTCCTGCAAAATCTCTCCAAAGACTAACAGGACACCACTAGTGCAGTACCTGGAGGCTGCCATTCAAACCTCTGGTCTCAGGACTGAGTAAAATGACTTTAAGTTTCCCCAGGACCCCATAAATACGAAATATAACAAATCTTCAGCCAGACTAAAATTAACTCAAGTCTTTTTTAAAATAAAACCTAAGAGGATGAGCCTTCTTAAAGCCTGTAAATTTTTAAGCTCACTTGACCATTGAAAAATACAGGGCAGGGAAAAATAAGCCTGTGTTTCCCTTCCCAGTCTCTGCCTGAGCTCGCTGGGTGACCCAAGGAGGACGTGGCAGAGCTGCCCAGGAGAGGGTCATGGAAAAATGTTCCTTGGGCAACACTGGCCTGGTGGACCTAGAGCCCCCCTGTACCCAGAGAATGATGTAGCACTGAGCAGATGGAGCTGTTTGTATCCTGCTTCCTGGAAGTGATGCACTGAAGTTTTGAATTATCAGAACAGACTACATTTTGAAGACAAGGCAAATAACAAGCAAAGGCTGGGCAGCAGTCAGTATGCACAAACAGCAATGACATTATCATCCTACAGAAACTCAAGCTTAAAATTGATAAACTGATTCCAAACTGCTGCCTTTAATTTGCCTGAGTATGAACCACACTTATATTTGGGAGAAAAGGCTGAGTTGTGTGATTCATTTAGACCAGCACTAGCTTCTTGTAGTAAGTATTCTTATTTTTTAATGACACGCAAGTCAAACAGCATGTGGTTCTTCCACACAGCCAGGACCATTTTTTCTCCCTTATCCAAGTTTAAAAAAAATAACTCTTTTCCCATATGCCAACTTAATTACATAATTTTTCTAAACATAGTGAAGCACAACTGTATTGCAGGCTACTTGTAATGAAGAGTTTGATTTAGGTGGGGTTTATGTCTTGAATGTTATTTTCCATAGAATAGTACACAAGTTGACTTTTCCTGTTCTAAGAAACACATCCAGTGTTAAGGGTTTCACAGCATTCTTAAGAGGTATAAATGAAGTCTGAACAAA
Source organism: Brachypteracias leptosomus (assembly GCA_013401335.1). Taxonomy (NCBI): domain Eukaryota; kingdom Metazoa; phylum Chordata; class Aves; order Coraciiformes; family Brachypteraciidae; genus Brachypteracias; species Brachypteracias leptosomus. The sequence goes on from VYZX01022759.1 coordinate 232,995, forward strand.
ACAAATTTAGGTCTTTACTGATTTTTCTTGGACAAAACCAGACTACACAGGTGAAAGCACTCTCATCCTCTTAAAGGAATAGCTATTTGCTGAATTCCACAGGAAAGAAGACATCACTATTTCTCCTTAGCAACAAGACAGCATCCACTGAAGCCTGCAAACAGCATCCATCATCTTCCTCCAAGGGAGGAGCTCAAGAAATCCAGTCACCTCATTGATTCAAATAGGGAACAAGGAAGGAAAAACTTGAAGGAGCACTACCAGGGAGATCAACACGTTAAATCACCTTTTCAAAATGCTGCTGAAGATGACTCTCCACGTGAGCTCTGGCTGCTGTTTTCCCCACTGGCACATCCGCAGGGAATTTTCGAGGAGTGCCAATTTCTTCTTCAGCATCAGCTCCCAGGAAAACTCTCTCATCGAAGTCACCCACGGTCAGAACATACTCTTCATACTCTTTATTCAGTGCTTTGCTGAAAGAGAAGCCCAGGTTTTACATCAAAGGTTAAAGTGCTGAAGAAACAGAAAAGGTGCTAGTGAAGCTAAGGCAGAGAATCAAAACCAACACACACTGGAAGTGTTCAATGCTTTTGGCAACAGTGCTGCTTGTAAGAGAGCTCCACTACCCCGAACAATCTGCCTGTGGTCTCCCTGCCCTCCTTTGGAATTAAACCCTCCCTGTTCCTCAATGACCTGCTGCAGGGACCACTCCTCCTGAGTGACCACCAACACCTGGCTCTCAGTAAGAGGAGGAAAGAACAACTTTGCTTCTATCGTAGTTGCAAACAGAACAGTTTGAAAACACTCAGTCCATCAGAGGATAAATCTTTGTACACATGGAGCACATGAACAGCAGCTGCATTAAACAAGCTACTTTTGATTTCTACTTTTGCCACTTTGCAGATTGCAATTTTCATAACGGTTCAGAGGAAGGAAAAATTAAGAGCTGCCTGGATTCAATTTCTAAAATCACCACTAAGATATGATACCACACAAATCTTCCATCTTCTTTATTCCAGCTAATCCAACTGTAAACTAGGAGCATTTACTCTCACGAAGGTTGCAAAGCTTTAAACTTACACTTGGGAAGCAGAAAGAAACTTTTGGATAAGTGTCAGAAACAGCTCAGATCAACAAATCCCTCCTGCATGTTTTTGCTGACACACGAATGCTGTGAAATAGCCTTTGCCTGCAAAGTGTCTGAGCAATTCAAGCCACCCCTTCAGCATGCATATGTGTGGAACATAATAATGTATTTATGATGCAAGTGAATCTGTGATCCCACAGGAACTCACTGCACCACAGGTTCACCTTCCCCAGGGCTTTCAGGAAAAGTTAAGGTCTATGAGGAGTCTGGACAAAGAAGAGGCTTCCACACTTCCTTCAGATGTCCAGCTACTTGCAAAAGAGCACAGGGGCTACTCGATCATTCCATGTGACAGTATTAAAATAACAAAGTAGAAATATTAGAAGTTCCCTGTTTCAAATGGATCACAGTAACACTGTTTTATATCAAAATTTAAGTGTTATCTACATTGTTAAAACAGTTGAGTCTTTACTCAAAATTCTCAAAGCAAATCAATGAGTTGAGGATTCACCTCGCAAAAAGAAATCCGTAGGTATTTTTGGAAAAGGCAAAAAACCCCAAACTTTTAAGGGATCCAGAACAAAGTAGCTGCTGTTCTTATTTTGCATTTAAATAAGCTTTCAGAAGCACATTTAAAAAGCTTCTGAAAGGACTCTACTTGCTTCCCACAGAAACACCCTACCTCTTTTTTTGTGGTTTTGCAATTGTTGTTTCTTTTTCATTTAGGTACTTCTGTTGCATTCACAGATTTATACACAACTGGAGACTGACTTCCAACCCAACCCATTCTATGATTCTGTGAATCTAAAAACTCCCCTACTTGGGTATAATATTTGAGGTGTGCATAAAAAACCATCCATGAACTTCAGAGTCAAGGTTTTGGTTTGCATTAGACTACCCAAAGGTTACAGCTGTCAGAAAATAAGGGCAAGCACCATGAAAGCTGACATTAAGGAAGCAGCTCTGCAGCTGCCCCCCTGACACCTCTCAGATCCAGAAAGCACCTTCAGCCAGAGAGCAGCTTTGGCTGTCAAATAATGAAACATCAGTAGTTATGCTAAGATAAAGGAGTAGGAAAACCTGAGATTTAGGATTCAAAGGCCTGTAATTTAGAAATGAACTCAACACCACAACAAAGAACATAAGCTGTAACTTACTTATTTTCTGTAAAATTGCAAAGATCCAACAGACATTCTCCTTTTAAGATCTAAGGATAAAAAGCAGAAATATCTCACATAATAAAATCAAAACTGTTCCAGCTCTAACAGTGTGAGGGCATGATGGTTTTAGTCAAAAAGGAAGTGAGATTTGGGAGCATAACTGGACTCTTTTTTGCCCAGACCAGAGGACTACGATGCCTTTAGCAATACAGACAGATGAGGACAAAGCCCAGTTCACTCCAGGCTCCAGATAAACTCACTCTTCAGAAACAATCCTGTTATTTAACATCTGTTCCACTGGCAGGCTGGGGGCTGACCTGATGAACAGAAACTTTCACAGAGCTTGGAAAAAAATTTCAGGATCCAAACTAGACAGAAAGTTTGTCCACTTGCAACCTCAGCCTCCTCCTTCCAAAGCATTTTGCTCAACTCCCAAGACAAGCAGTAGGACGTTCACTCTCATGACAGTTACCCCATAAAATATTTCACAAGGAGATTCCTTTTGTGCCTGAAGAAAACATTATCATCCATGACTGTTTCACACTGCTGAGAAAGGCAAGCAAAGATTCTCCACTGCCAGAAAACACCAAAACACGGGGCACTTTGCAGCAAACATCATTAAAAGCACTAAAACAGACAAAGAAAACCTCACCCAGCCCAAGTTCACGTGTCTCTTAGTGCACTTTCCTGCAGGATTTAAACGAGAGATCATTCCTCTGAGCACTACCATGCATTCTTAAAACTAGTAAAATGTACCTTCCTATCAAATAGCTTTGAAATGTAGGGTTTAAAGTAGTGTTCCTTTATTCCTTTTGCTTCTACCAAAAGCCCATCATGCAGCTCACATAGCGTGGCAATGATGCAAGGAGGATCTTCGAAGGCTTTGAACTTTGGTGAATGGAAGTCCACTGGTAAGCCTGAGAATAAAGCGGGAGAAAAAGGACAAGCAACCTTCAGCTTCAGCTCAGAAGAACCCAGAGAACAAAGTGTCTTTGATTGGAAACAATCTGTCCCCACCGTACCTTTAAACGCCGGGTTTAGCAAATCTCTTCTATTTGGACACAAAAGGGCATTTGCAAAAATCAGGTCCAAGCAGCACAGAAGCAAATGATAGGAATTTACTAAATCATCTCCAATCATACGGAAATTACCTTCAAGAGACAGCACATCACGTCAAGCAACACAAGCAAGTTCACAACTCAGAGCATACACAAACCATGCAGCTAAAACACCAACCTACCCTTTGTGTACACGAAGAGGGTCCAGCAGAAGTTGAAGAGATCTTTAACACCACACGGCACCCGCCTAGCCAGGAGGAGAAGGGGGACAAGTCAGTCTTCAGCTCCAGGAAGCTGGAGCTTGTTTTAGGGGAAGAATTTAATTCCATTTCCTTGCTCAAAAGAACTGTGGGAGCTGTCGTCTCTCTTCACTTCACACTAAGGCACGATCTGAGCCCCAAGTCCTTATTGCAGCTTTCCCCAACCTCACTCTGTGGAGAGTTCTGCACAACATTTTACTAAAGCATCCATCATCCCTTCAAAGCAGGCAGCTACAGCTTGTATCCCAGCCCCCTGCTGCAGAGACTGTCCAAAGCCATGGAGCTGGAAGGCCAGGGAAGGCTTTATTCAAGAGAGCCCCCAGAGAAGCTAAAGCTGTGGTTACACTAACCTCTGGAGATCACCTCATGCAACCCCCCTGCCAAAGCAGGGTCATCCAGAGCAGCTTAACAGGAACACAGCCAGGCAGACGATAATGTCACAATAGCAACTACCTTTCAAGGAGTAATGGTTTTA
>VYZX01022763.1:0-51566 GCA_013401335.1 Brachypteracias leptosomus
AGGAAGGAAGGAAGGAGGAAAGGGAGGGAGGGAATCCACCACTTCCCTTTGGAGAGTATTCCAATGTTTAACTGTTCTCATAGTAAGACCCCTCCTCCAGACTCCAACTGGAATCTCCCCAGGAGCAGCTTGCATCCATTCCCCCTTGTTTCTTCCATGTGACTCCAATGATAGCCAGGTGAGTCCTCTTCCCTTGCCCACCGGGGCAGAAGCTGTAAGGTGGGAAGACAGGTCTCCTGTCTCCCTTTTCACAGCTCCCCACTTGGGAGAAAAACCCAAGGATGAGGCTGCCCAGGTAGACAGCAGGGCGATGAAGCCCTTGGGACGTCATGTCATCACTGTAGGTCTAGAGGGAACAGTGTTGAATCCTCATATCAAAACAACCTTTCTGACCAGCAGCAGCAACACAATGGACCTCCCCTTGCTCTACACATGTAGGTGAACCTGAATATTTCCCTCTCCACCACATTCCTTCTACCCTTCCCACCAGGTTAGGTCTCCAATACACTCACTGATCTCCCAGCACTCATCCAGGGTGCATCATATGTATCTTGACCAGCTTCCCAGCACCCAGAGGTAGGAGAAAAGATGTGGAATTTATGAGTAACCTTTTTGGTTTTCTTCTGTGAACTGTTTTCAACATTTAGAAATCATTTGAATATTATGCAAATTGAAGTGACTTGGCTTCTAAATATCATGAAAAATGCCCACTCCGGCAGTCTGTGCCATATGGAAATTACCTCTGCTGAGATGTTGTGAAATAAATCACCATTAAGGGAAGGATGGATTGGCCAAAAGTGAACAGCTGACATGCAAGGAGTGAGGTTTGTGGTTAACTCATTCAGCCTGCAGGTCACTGGGACCCCCGGGACAGATCCTGCTTCAGAGTGCTCACACCCCAGAGGATACTGCTCCATCGTGGGCAGGCAGGTTGCCTCCCTGACTCAGGCTTCCAGTTCAAAGACAGGTCATGGGAAGCTGCTGGTTCACTTCCATTTCAGCAAACCATGTGACTTCAATGTGAGATGACTGGGAAATGGTTTGGCTGGAACTGCTGAACAAGCTGATGTGCTAGGCACCAAGCCAGTCTCCTCAGGAAACAAAGAGGTGGTGATGGTTGAACTGCAGTCTGGTATCGTAAGCACAGATGGTGATCCTTGTCAGCCCTGCACCATCCATCCATCCATCCATCCATCCATCCATCCATCCATCCGTCCATCCCCATCCATCTGCAGCTGCAAACAGGCAGAGAGACATTTCCCATGGACTCAGTCTAGCAGGGTAAATGAGATCCAGGAGAGAGCGTGTAAGAGCTACAAGGAGATTAGGAGAGAGTGCAAAGGAACTCATGAGTCCCCATGGGCATGAATCAAGGCAGTAGAAGAATAATTGTGGCCAGTCTTGGTGCAGCTGCTTCCAAATGCAGTGTAAAAAGCCCTGCTAAGAGATACTGGATTTTTTCCTGCATGATGAGGAGAGCAGAAGAGGATGGGGAGGCAGAGGAGGATGGGGAGGCAGAGGAGGAACCCTGTGGCCCTTTCCTGTGGATGGAAAGGGATGAAGGATCCATACCATGAGTGCCTGCATAGAGAGTAGGGCCTGGAGTGGGCTGTGGTGAAGCACATGGTAAATGAGACCACTCATGTGCTTGTTTTTGTCAGGGAGAATAAATTTATCTGTTTAGCCCCTCCGCATTTGTAGTGAACATTCTCAGAATAATCTACTACAGAAGTAATTAACTCTTGGTTCTTTAGATCCATTAAGGAGATTTTCCACAAGCTCAGAGGATTCTTTTTTTTTTTTTTTTTTAGATGAGTTAAAAACTGTGGTTTTTACATGCATGGGATGGAATCACCAGCTTGGTCTGCACATGGTGAGCTATAAACAAAATGAAATCCAATCACAGGACACCAGTCCTGGATTGGTTCTGGCTTTGCTGAAGGTACCCAAAGGACTCTGGGCTTTGGTAGAATGGCTCATGAGAAAGTAAAATGATTTGAAGGCTCAAGGAACAGCTGAGAAGGACTGAAAGAAAGAACAAATGTGGTCCTGCTGCAGGTCCTCTGTGGAGCCACCTGCCCCAGTGTGGACCGAGGCAGCTGTACTTGATGGAAGCTCTTTGGCCCTATCTTCTATGTAGGCATGATGAATGAGCAATTGAGTAGATGGTGCAGAGCCTTTGGACAGAAAAAGCCAGGTATGGCTTCAGGAAAATATGTCCACGGGGATGAGATATTCTCAGCAGCTATGGGAAGAGACACCAAATAGACTTGAGAGGTAGGAGGTTTGGAACTAATGTTCTTTGAAAGGAAAAAGAGGTTTGGGTGGACAGCCCCTCTTCAGGGGCTACCTAACCCTCAGAAGAACCCTTGTTAAAATCGTGGCATGGTAGCAGAAATTTAGGAGCTCAGCAGACAAGTGATTTGTAGGCACCCAGTGCTGGAACTGGAAGGTGTGCAATGCTGCAACCTCAGCAGCAGTCAGATATATGGAGATAAAGGTGAAGCAGTGAGCAGAGCTGAAGGTCTCCTGAGATGGGCTAGCATCAGTGGGTGAGCCAGGGTGTTCTGTAGCTGCAGTCCCTGGCCTCACTGCCACCACCCAGGCATTGCAAATGCAACAACTCATGGCTCTGGGCAGCACTGGGAGGCTTTCCTCTGGGGCTGGCAAGACCGTTTGAAGTTAGGAAGCGCTCGTTAAGTGCTGAGGATTATCAGGCAGGTATTTCTGTGCTTATTTGGTAATGAAAAGCTTTGCATTCCCCTGTAACTGGAAGCCCCTTTGATGCAGAGGACAACACCGATTCTCTGCTTCATTAAATCCCGTTATCAACATCCCCTTGCTCTGCTTAGCAGCTGACTCTGAAATGCAGTCTTCCCAAACCATCAGTGGGATTGAGCCCCCCTCCACCACCCTCCCCTGCCTCCGCTTTGTCATCTGTATTTTCTGCAGTTGGTTTTGCTGGGAAAGGGAGGGCAGAAGCCTCCCTGGAGAGCATACCCAGCCAGATGCCTTCTTCCCACCCCCCTCGCCCCCAACAAGCAGCAGGACGCTGAGTTGACTGCAGGCAGTGAAACAGAAAGTGTAACTCTCTTGCTCTTCATCCCGTGGGAATTTTCCTCCCTCCTGACACAGAGTGGGTGAAAACAACCCTTCCCAACTCCACCGTGACCCAGGGATTAGAGCGAAGGGAAGGGCTGGAGAGACGCAAGAGGAGAGGGGCTCTGGAGTCTATTTTCACTGCCGTTCCAGCCCCCACAGCACCCAGAAGGCAATATTGCCTTATAAGGCAGAATTTCTGACACACTGGGAAGGGGAAAGGTTTATTTTGGGGTTTCCAGCAATGGTGTGAAATTCAAATCTCATTCAATAGCAGCTGACTCGCTCAAGTATTAATTGATTTTGCTGCAAGGCTGCCTCGTGCCCCTTGCTGCCTTTCCACCCACCTCGGCATGGGCTGTAACCCGCTGCCTGTTGCTGTCATTTCTGAGCAGAAAAACTCTGTCCCAGGACCCCGGAACCTCCCCCGCTCTCCTTCTCCCTGCTCCTTTTCCCAACTGGTTCCTCTCTTCTCCTTTATGTCTTGACACGTGAAAATCGAACTCCACAATCTAAGATTGTAAAGTAGGTATGTTTATTCGGCGCCGGGCACACGGGGGTTAACACCACCAAAGGTGTATGCTGCCAACATGGCAATTCGGCATTACCTTTATNTCTCTTGTGCCTTCACTGCTGTGTCTTCTCTGTCTTTTTCTGTTGCTCACCTGAGGTGGCATCTCTGCCTTACATCTCCCATTTTTTCTGGAGAGTCTTGGCCTTTTCTCTCCCATATTTGTTGACTTTCCACCCTGGTCCCAGTGTATCAGACAGACCACAGAATTATTAAGATTGAAAAAGATCTCTAAAATCATCAAGTCAAACTGTCAACCCAACACTACCATGACCACTAAATTATGTCCTGAAATGCCATGTCTACATGTTTTTTGAACACCTTCAGGGATGGGGACTCCACCACTGCCCTGGGCAGCCTGTTCCAGTGCCTGACCACTCTTTCAATATTCCTAATATACAATCTAAATCTCCTCTGGCACAACCTCAGCACATTCCTTCTCATCCTATAGCTTGTTACTTGGGAGAAAAGACCAACACCCACCTCACTACAACCTCCTTTCAGGTAGTTTTAAACAACTCCCCTCAGCCTTCTCTTCTCCAGACTTCTCTGGAGAGTCTCCAGACTCCTCTCCAGACTAAACAACCCCAGTTCCCTCAGCTGCTCCTCATAAGACATATTCTCCAGACCCCTCACCAGCTTTGTTACCCTTCTCTGGACCCACTCTGATGGTTCTTCAAACCGTCTTTGCTACACTGTGCACCAGAACAGAGTCTGACCATACTGGCAGGTCAAAGAGCAAGTAATCCAAAATAAGCAATAAAACAAGTTGTCTGGTAACTCAATAAGCTATGATGGAGCTTATTCTGCAGTGGTATTGCCTTCACACACCTAATTCACTTCCTCCCCTTGCTCATTGCATTAAATAGGTTCCTCAGGAATGAAGCTTCAGAGATGTTGGAGCACTGAGTGAGGCCCTATAGAGGTCCACAAGCAGCTGAACATCTACCAAACATGTAGTTGTACACTCACACAGCCCCTTCCCGATGCTGGACCACGGTGCAGCTTCTACCACGTGGCTTTAGCCTTGCCACAGGCAGCCTTTGTCTCCTGCACTCGTGAGGAGAAGCTATGGAAGACCCACCCCTATGTGTGAGTCCATTCAGACTTGCCCAGCACCAAGGGTCTCCAGGACTTTGGGGTTTTTAGGCAGTACCAATTTTATAGAAAAAGACACACCAATTTTATAGAAAAAAAATATAGCCTAAAGAGGCATAAGCAGCTAGGGAAATCTTGCTTCCAGGGCTGCATGAGTGATGGGTTTCCTCTGAATGAAAATGTTGATGGGAAGTGATTTTAATGTTTCCCTAAGCATTTTCTATTCTTCATTAAAAAATTAAAAAGGAGGGGTTTATCTGAAATGTTATTGTTAAAAGTTCAACAGTCTGAACAAGCAGAAACTTTGAAAAAAAGGGGGAAAGAAGGAGTTTAGAAGAAAATATTCAATTCGCCATCAAAATATAGCTTAAGTGGGGAAATATTAACCAGCTGTAACAATATTGGATCAGGAGGGAAATAGCTGCAGATAGAATCTTATTTCTTGGAGCTGACTTTTCATCAAAACTCTCAAGTTTTTTTCTCCTGCCTAAAAATTTTAGTTGAAAATGTGATTTTGTATCCCCACAGGAATCAGGTACTTTCTGAAATCAATTTGGTTTAGTCAAGAATTCAACTTTCCATCCAGAAACAGTTTGGGCATAAAACACTTGCCTTTCTCTCCACATTTCAAGTGACACCCTCTTCCCTCCCCCCCAGATCCCTCTCCAGCACATCACAGAAATTGCTGTTGAATTTGTTCTGAAATACTTGTAGTCCCTGAAGAGGTCATTAAGTAGTTCTTGGTCTTTATCCCCTCCTAGCTGTTTTTTCTGTTTCTTTTCTCTCTTTTTTTTTTCTTTTCTGAGCATGATGAAAGCCTTACCTGGGTGGACTGCAGTTAGGCATGCGGACTCCCCATATTTACTGGGACTCAGAGCTACCACGAGTACAATAGTCTCCTTCAAATATTGATTGCTATCAAACTAGTTGCATAGTAATGGAGCAGGCCTGGAGGAACAGTTTTTGCTATAAATCTGTGGGCACTGTTCTGCACATGGAATAATTGATGGCGTGTTATAAATGTTTGATTGGCACAGCTCTACGATGGTGCATTACAACGCATGAGCTGTGCTGGTTTTTCCAAGTGAATGCCCGTTAAACACCAGACCACTTTACACTATGGACACCATCGAGAGAGCTGCATAAACAGGTTTTACACTTTTCAGAGGTTTCCTTGGTCCCTATAGTCTGTCCTTGTTCTCGTAATACCCAGGCTGAGTCCACAGGCAGGGGACAAAGATGCCCTCAGCAGTCCCTAGGAAGAACCGACGTGGATTCTCCACATGCAACACTTCAGGTTTCCTTAACATCAAAGGGACTGTTTGCTTATTTCTTAATTCGACTTTTTCTGAGGGCAAAATCATCCCCACTCTGTGATAAAAGGGAAGTAGGTGATGCTGAGGAAAATGCTGACGCTCTCCTGCTGCCACCAAAGGCTTTACAAAGAATCCCTGCCCAAAGCAAAGCCCTGGTCAACTGGGAACCCCTCTCCCCGTGCAGAGGGTTTGGCCTCAGGCTTTGTGTCCGGGGGCTCCGGTACCAATTTATAATTGGAGAATTAGGCGCTGCATGAGCAAAAACGCAAATAGCAAACGCCTATTTCGCAAGGTATTAAAAGCACTGGAGAGGTGGTGGATTCATATAAAAGATAATGAACCTTGGTATATTTGTTACAAAGCTAAGCAGCTAATCTGACATCCCTGCGAAGCAGCTGCTGTGTTTGCTGCTGCTGACGGGGTAATGTGCTGTGTGTGCTAATGAGATTCTCTACCAGGGTGTTTACCAGGAATCCCATTCAGCACAAGTTCAATTTGAATGAGTGTCAGTCCCTGACAACCACCCTGAGTCCAAGTACTGCTGCTGTCGTGAGTAGCAGTAGTTCTGTGTGGTGCCACGCGCACCAGGACCATGGTGCTACATGGCATACAAAGGTGATGGTGGTGGAAACCACAACTGGAACATCTCCAGAGTGTCACAAGGATGATCCAGGGGTTGGAACATCTCTGCTCCAACAGATTGAGGGCACTGGGATTGTTCAGCCTGGAGAAGACTGGGGGGACCTTATAGCTGCTTTCCAATACCTGAAGGGAGCCTACAGGAAGGCTGGTGAACGACTCTTCACAAGAGTGTCCAATGACAGGACAGGGGAAATGGTTTTAAACTGAAGGAGAGCAGGTTTAAGGGTAGATCTTAGGAAGAAATTCTTCAGTACAAGGGTGGAGACTCTGGAATAGATTGCCCAGACAGCTTGTGGATGTCCCCTCTCTGGAGGTGTTCAAGGCCAGGTTGGATGAGGCCTTGAGCAACCTGGTCTAGTTGGGAGGCGTCCCTGTCCATAGCAGGGAGGTTGGACTGGATGCTGTCTAGGGTCCCTTCCAACCTAAGCCATTCTATAATTCCCTGATTCTGTGATCTCAGCTCCTCAGTGCTGGGGTTTGCCCATGCCCTCTGACTGCCACAGCTACCTTGGGGCTTGGAAAGAAAAATATTGCTTGTATTTGGGCATTTGTTCCCCTGAGCTGAGGGATTGTCAATAGCCTTTGAGAAACTACCACTTTCATGGGACCATCATCTCACACCCGGTACACTGAGACACTCTTTTTAGCAGGACCTGTTGGACAGGGCAAGGGGTGATGGTTTTAAAATAAGAAGAGGGTAGATTCCTACTAGATATAAGGGAGAAATTTTTATGCTGAGGGTGATGAGAGCCTGGCCCAGCCTGAAGTGGTCGCTGCCCCATCCCTTGAACCATTGCAGGTGAGGTTGGCCGGGGCTCTGAGCAACCTGCTCTAGTTGCAGATGTCCCTGCTCCCTGCAGGGGGGTTAGACTAGATGAGCTTTAAAGGTCCCTTCCAACACAAACCACTCTATGATTCTGTGTTTCTATGATTCTATGTGTTCTCTTTTACCTTTATCAGCACCTTGTGCCTTGTAACTCCCAGCCCTTCTATACTGTTGAATACTGCTCCATTTCTTCACAGCCAGTTTCAGATTTGACTGCTCTCAGTAACAGCACATCCTATGGCAAATGCTGTCTCCTTTCAATTTCACAGAATCAGAGAATGTCAGGGATTGGAAGGGACCTCAAAAGATCATCTAGTCCAATCCCCCAATTTGCTCCCTTTTTGGGTAGTTTAGGAACATTTTACAACCCAAGTCTTAGCACAGACCTTTGGGAAACTCTGCTGGCAACCAGTTTCTTTTATTCCTGCTGTTTATTCCTCTCCTTTAGCCTATGATATACTCCCACTTACACCAAGGCAGCCAGTTCTTGAGGAGCTCCTAATGGGAGAGCATGCAGGATGCATTTGAGAAATCCATGTGTGGTGTATCAAGCTGGGTTGCCCTTCTTTACATGCTTGCCAGTCCCTTCAAAGAGCTTGGGCGAGTGTCTGAAGCATTCCTTCCCCCTGTACATCCATGGCTGCTAATTTATTCTGCACTCCAGCTTTTCCCAGTTTTCCCAGTGCAGAAGTCAGACTTACAGCTCCATGTTACCCCAGGTTCCCCAGGAATTTGTTTTAAAAATTAGCTTCTCATTTGCCACCTCCTATTCCTCTGGCACTGAGGCCGATTCAAGCAATAGGTTCCAAGCCACAGTGAGCAGCTCAGCAATTTCATGTCTGAGCTCCTTTACAATGCTTGTGTGAATCCCAGCTGGTCCTGACCATTTGTCATTATTCACTTTGTTGGTTCAGTCTGAAATCCTCCTTTACTGACACTTCAGTCTGAGGTTGCTTCTCTGACTTACTCCTCCCATCACCCAAAGGCCCCTGTAAAGGGCTGTCTCCATATCCCAGTGCAAAGAATCCAGGGATTTTCTGCTGTCACTTCACCTTAAGGAGTGCTTCTCCTCAATTTGGTCACCTCTTGGCTCCTCCAGGTCTTCAGCAGGTTTCCTGATGTCCTCTCCTTATCAGGGCTATCAGCTGCTGAAGGACTGAGCAGAACTGAGGATTAGAGAAGGCTTTGCCTTTTTCTGATTTTTTTTTTTTCCACATGAGCCCAAATGCCCAGACAAGTAATAGGATGTCCCAGTGAGGAGCTGTATGAAAACAGTTCCTCCAAGCTGTATGAAAATAGTTCTTCTCAGCCAGCTGGGACAGCCTCAACCAGCCACGCATGAAAAAAACAGGATATATCATCTGCCTGGGTTTCCTACCAGTCCCTGGTGACCAGGCTTGGATATGAAGCATATGGCAGACAAGAGATTTTTAAAGGGTTTAAGGAGTCCTATATAGTTGTCTTTTAGTTTTGATTTTTTTTTTTTTCCCCCCATAAATTCAAAAAAACCTTGGGGGTAAAATAGAATTCTTCCCCTAATGCTGCCTGTTCCCATTGATGTCCCTCAGTTGTGACCAGTTCCTTCCAGCAGAGCCTGGAATTACCTAGAAAGCCAAACCAGACATTTTCCCAGCCTCAAAATACTGTACATGTCTCACTCAGCTTCAGCTTGGCTGAGGGACACTGAGGAGGGGAGAGAAATGGGAGTACAGCTTTTAAGCACTATATATGAACTCAATCTCCATGATGCCACAGCTTGCCTAGCCCTCCTCTCCATAGTGGTGTTTCTAAAAATGCCCAAAGGCTGGAAAAACTTCTACCAGACTTCATTTAAAACACAGCTCTGAGCTCCTTCTCTACCCATGGATGCACAAAAGTCTGTAACCCCCAAATAAATACTATTAGAGGAGCTTTCCACACCTATTTATGAGCACTAAGGAGGAACGACCACTGCTGACTGCTTGCCACGACAGTGATTTTCATGCTCCATTCTGACCTGGGTGCTGAGCACCCTACACAGGGTCCTGGAGGAAAGGTTTGGGACTGGCCTGAGCAGGGAGCTGCAAGAGCTGCGCTGTTCTGGCATCGCATGGATACCCATTACTCAGGCTTCTCATGAATGTTTCATGAAGAGAAATGCTTACTGACTTGTAACTGGAAAGAAACTACCTGGATTATTAAAGACACTGTCCAGAGCCTTCAGCTGCTCCATTGCCAAGGAGACTGGCAGGGGGAGTGAGTTGCAGCAGGAAGAGAAGGGGAGAAGCTCCCCGCCTTGTGATCACATATAGGCACACAGATCCATGCTCACACACACACAGATTCATGCTCACACACACACAGATTCTTCTGGATATGCTTGATCAGCAGAGCGAGGAGCTGGTGGAAGTCCCTGTGGCACACAGGCAACACAGTGCAAAAACCCAGCATCATGGTGATGTGCATGGGCCAGGATGGTGTCAGTGGAAGCCACAGGCTGAAGGTCTGGCTGTAAAAGCTGTATCTAACCCCTTCTCAGGCATTGCTGTAAAACAAGGATGTATTTTGCAGTGCTCACTCCAAATGGCCACTGAATGACACTTTGGCCAAAGCTCAAGCTGTTCACACAGGTCAGACATGCCCCGTAACGGAGCTGAAGCCAAATGTCCTAACGCTGGGGAACTCTGAAATAGCCTCAGCTCCAGACTTCAGAGCCTTTGCCACCCTGTGGGTCAATGCAGCTTTTTTGCCTTCCCTTACTTTGGCCCAGAAAGGTGAGAAAGGACCTTTGGTGAGGGACAAGACGACCTTTGCAGAATGCTGCTGAGGAACATGTACCTTGGTGGTCAGTGCTTTCCACCTCCCCACTTCCCAGAGTCATGGCTTTTGCCATCACATCCAGTTATTTATGGGGATAAAGATAAATTTCCCTTCCTGAGTAACCCACCACCACCACCTCTCCCCCCCCAGCATTTAATCCTCTGGACAAATTTGCCATCCTTGGCTTAATAAAAGAAACAGACAGAGCGTTAAATGCAGCCCCAGCAGCATGAGAACCTCCACACAAATTCCAAAATGTCACTTTGGAAGTTAGCACTTCATCTTTTTTAGCTGCGAAGGGTAAAGATCCTCCTCAATGCAAATTAGCACTGCAGCAAAGATGCCAAACCTTCTTTTCCTCCCCCAGTCATGGTAAGATTCAAGATTGCCGCATGATTAAGCCCTGGCAGCTTTCCCTCCCCTCCTTTTTCTAGAACAAACATTAAATTATGAAAATAAATGTAAAAAAATCCCTTATGCTACTGAAATCTGGATGTTATGGATCAAATGGACCAAAGTCAGAATATAGAAAATCAAAAGGTTAGAGAGAAATATCAGCTTTTCATCCTTCATTTCACAGGCTTTAAATCAGTATTAAATGATTGCATTAAGAAGGCAGAATATTAGAGAGGGAATTGGCTGAAATTTTGTAGGAATACTTTTAGTCAGTGAAAATGCAAATGTGTTAACAACAAAATGTTTTGCAAATCCATATTTGTTTTGCAGCTTGTGCATTTATTAAAGACACTTGGGCAATGTCATATTCTTTGGTTTCCACTCATTGTGCTTTTTATAGCTTATATAGCTTATATAGCTTATAGAAACAACTGAACAACCCAAAAAAGGGATGTTCCAATTTTAAATTGAAATGTTTGTGGTTTGTCAAACAAATTTGCACTTTACCCCACAAAAAAGCTCTTCTTTGAGTTTCTAGTTTTCAAAAAATTCCAGTTTCAGTTTTGCTTTAGCTTGGAATTAAATTCTCTGATGCTATGAAAAAATCTGGGTCTATAAATAAGCTAGGACAGAGTTAAAGATTTTCACCAGAACCTTTCCTTTTGTATTTTCTAGCTCTTCCATTTGCATCCTAACTTTGGGGAGCTTTTGACTTTTCCTGCTACAATCTATTTTAGTAAATATTTAGTCAGCAAATTAGTCAGAATCTTTTCTTCTTCCTTTTAAGAGCTAAGTCCTTTTGTGATGAAATCTGCAGTAGGCAGTGCTGGGAACTAAAGGACACGTGTAAGGACGTTCTCCAGACTCAACTACTTAGTCCTGTTAAAAGCCTTTACCACATTTTGCCATGAAAATTGTCATATTTAATATTTTGTCATGTGCTACTGATGTGTCAGTTGTACCTCTCCATTGCTCTCATTAAGTTCCCAGTGTTTTGAGAGCTTCCTTAATGATCACGTTGCTGTCCTCCCTCCCCAAACACACTCACCTTCTCCATGTGCTTGGGATGGCTGCGATGGACCAGTGCTCCACTGGGATGTCCTTGTTGAAACCCTTCTTCTGAGATTCGTGCATGTGAAGGCAAGTCCCAGCATAAAATGGGAGAAATCAGAGGTCTGTAAGGATGAAACCAAATACTTTTAGTGCTGAACGATGTGGAAGGGGACAGACACACCATGAGCTAAAAATGTATGGAAGCACTATGCTGTGTAGTCCATGGGAGAAGGCCAATGGACATCACCACTGACACTGCTCACTGCAGCCTTCATGGGAAGCTGAGCATCTTGGGTAGGAAGAAGAGACCCCAGACTATGGAAGACAGTCCCCAGGCAGATGCTTTCACAGTACAATACAAATTCCATCTCTTCTTACAAGATTTCCATCACACAGGAAGGCAGGAGAGTGTTTCCCTTTCCTGGGCAGATGATAATGAGAAAAAAAAGAAAAGGAAGGAAGGGAGAGAGTAACGCATGATTGGGTAAGCAAAGCTTCTGGAGCTAGTCCTACATTTATTGTAGGAAGAGGCTGAACCAACTATTTCTCTTTCCCAGGAGCAGACAACCTTAATCATGCTCCCAATCCTCGTGACAAACTAGGGCTTCCAGGCAGAAAACCCAGCAGTCACAGCTGGGATTCAGTGAATCAGACACCAAGTGGCGGAGGAAGAAGAGGAGCTTCCAAACCATGCCTGCAGGTGGGATGTGTTTTAGGACTACATCTGTCCAGTGCCCCACTCCTCTGTTGGCCTCAGCTTCACTTTGCACAGCAGAGACCAAAGCACAGCCTGTGGGAAAGTGAGTTTCTGACTTTCACGGATAGCCACTATGGGCATCTGCCTTCCTGAAAAGGTTTTCCTCTCTAGTGGTCTTCAGCTGTGCTCACTTCTTCCTTGTCTCCTTTTCCAAACCCAGTACAGCAGTTCCCAAAGTGCCAGAGCATTTGATGAGGAGAGCACAACCCCAGTGCTGTGACTGACCATGATGGGGATGTTTCCTGGGGAAGCATCACAAAGCATGATGGAAACTCATGAATTGTAGTAGCTGAGAAAAAATCTGCAGCTTGTTCCAAATGGGGATGCTGGAGTCCTGAGGAGGTGCTAGTATAAAGCTGGAGTGAGGGTACCTGCAGCTGGAAAAGGTGCTGCCTGTGCTCAGAGGTGCAGCACCCGAGTGTGCATGTGGGAATGGGTCAAAACTACAGGTGGGTAGATTCAGATTAGACATTAGGAAGAAGTTCTTCCCCATGAGGGTGGGGAGAAACTGGCACAGGTTGCCCAGAGAGGTGGTGGAAGCCCCATCCCTGAACATTTTGAAGGCCAGGCTGGATGGGGCTGTGAGCAACCTGCTCTAGTGGGAGGTGTCCCTGCCCATGGCAGGGGGGTTGGAACTGGATGATCTTTAAGGTCCCTTCCAACCCTGACAATTCTATGATTCGATGAATCATACCCCTCACTCCTCAACCACAGGGTAGGACATTCACCTGGTGTTTCAGGAATAAAGCTGGAAACTAGGAGAGGAGCAAGGAAAGGAGAAATTTATCAGCCCAAATTTATACTTCCACAGTCTAGGCACATGCA
This sequence comes from Brachypteracias leptosomus, assembly GCA_013401335.1. Classification (NCBI taxonomy): domain Eukaryota; kingdom Metazoa; phylum Chordata; class Aves; order Coraciiformes; family Brachypteraciidae; genus Brachypteracias; species Brachypteracias leptosomus. Next base: position 13,383 of record VYZX01022763.1, read on the forward strand.
GCCAAGCTACAGAAAAAATACATTTCAGCATGCAAGTCACTGCTTTTGCCTACTTAGATATCTCCCTGATAGCAAGATTGATGGCTTCCTGGCAGAGATGATTTCTCACTGTTGACCATAATGGGACTCTAGATGATTACTCAGATGGAGACATCTCCACTCTGCATCAATGTTTGGGCAGATGAATCCTGCCAGGGTCCCAATCACTTCGAGACTTGCCCATACAGCAGCACTCTGCCTTGCATGATTAATGGCTTAGAATATTGGATGTGTTCAGGAGGGTAAGGTCTTGTCCTTCCTGCCCCATAGCCTGGTGCAGGTTGTGTGCATCCATCCTCGAGTCTCAAGAGTGCTGAGTTCCCACCCCAGCTCCAAGACAAGCCAGGTGAGCAGTTATGGAGTAAAACTCCCCCCTCCTGTAAATCAGATTAAAAACAAGTCCTCCAAGATAAAACAATTCACTGCCTGTCAGAGGAAGTGTTTAGTTTGGCATTTTAACACAATATGAACTGTTTCACTTTACCAAAAACTCTATAAAGTTGTGGTTTGGGGTCAACCTCAAACAATTATTTTTTTCTGGATCACTGGCCAATTCAAGAAAACAATTACTTGCATATCTTTGCTTGTGACAGTCAGACAAGGCAGTCTTGCCCTCCATTTGCAAAATGAGCAGAAGTAGGTGAAAGATCTGAGCCGTCACTAACGTACGCACAGTGATGCCAGCTCCTGCCTTCCAGGGCCCAGGAAAACAAGTGATTTTACAGGAAGCAGTAAAGTTAATTATTTCTTGAGCTCCTTTCCCTGGAGCAGTGAGGGAGGGATGGGGCTGTGGTTCAGAGAAGGGAGATTCACGGAAAAGTGTGCTTTGATGCAGAGGTTAGCAAAGAAAAATGAAATGCAAGCAAATCCACACGTCACAGCCATTATTGATGTTTCTAGAAAAGTGAGCATAACCCTCAGTGCAGGCGTGAGCTGAACGGGGCTCCAGCACCGCTATCAAAGACTGTTCCCAATTAGACTTATTACAGAGGTGATCTAATAATGACTGATTCTGGCCCAAAGCTGTTGATGATTAAATATTTGCAGTTTCTTAGAGACATCCTGGTGATTTTTTTTTTTTACTACATTCACTGGAGGACAGCTCTACTCTTGCTGTTGTCATTTCTTTCAGTAAATAAGTGCATGTAAATCAGAGAAATTGAGAAAAAGCTCAGTGTAGTAAAGGAAAAATGCCTCCCAAGGCTGTTAGCTGATGGTTCACATCTTCTTTTGAGCAAACCTTCCAGGGGATTCACAACTGCTGACAGCACAGGGGACCACTGTGTCTGTTCAAACCACCTAAAAGTGATGATCAGGTGTGCAGATGCCAGGCAGGACGCATGGGAAGTGTGGTTTTTTGTTCACTGGTCATTCTTGGGTTGATTTCTATTGTGGTTTCCACTGTGTCCTTTGTTGTATTTGGTACAGTCTCCTTCTCCATAGAAAAGGACAATCTGTGGAAGCAAATTATGTCTTGGAAGCATGGAACTGACACCAGTAATCTAGAACTTAATTTCCTCTTGACTTGTATACCTAGGATCAGGAACTAATTTCTCAGGGTTTGTGAAATGATGTACAGTGAGCAGCACCCAGTGAGGAGAGAAGATTTGGAGCTCAGGGTAAGAGAAGTACACCCAGATGGGCCAGCCTGACATCCCACACACCTTGATCTTGCTATTGCTGCCTTAAATGTGAATTTACAGCTTAACATTTCATCATAGAATCATAAAATGGGTTGAGTTGGAAAGGACCTTTCAAGATCATCTAGTCCAACCCCCCTGCCATGGCAGGGACACCTCCCACTAGATCAGGCCGAACAGGACCTCATCCAACCTGGCCCCGAACGCCTCCAGGGATGGAGCATCCACAACCCCCCTGGGCAACCTGGGCCAGTGTGAAGAGTGAAGAATTTCCTCCTAATTTCCAATCTAAATCTACCTCCTTCCATTTCCTCCTTCTATGAGCAAACTAAAGGATTAGGATCCACTAAAGCAACACTCAAGAAAAGGTGGGTGTTGGACATGCCTCTGGGTGAGTGTTATACAGGAGCACACATCCTAAACTTCAGCCCTAAAATGCCATCTCAGGCTGCTGCCTAAAAAACTCTGCAGCTTTGGACTTTGTGCAGCCATGGGGCTCTGGATTTCTCCTCCAGATCCAGCCTGGACCCCACAGTGCACAGCTTCAACGTGTCTAATTTTTCAATGGTTCCAACACAAAGCCCAGCACTTCTTAAACAGGGAACATTATCATGGAGTGCAGCCTGTGCGTCATTTCCAGCCGCAGCCTTCTATGCCTGCAATTTCCTACCACTGGATCTTGATCTGTCCTTATCTGCAAAATTAGGCACTGTTTTGCTATCAGAAATCTGCACCCTACCGGGAGATTTTGATGCTGTGACTATTGTTCATAAACTTTGCTTTAATAAACTGCAAGATGGAGCTCCCTCTGTTTGCTGCACTCAGGCAGGTTTTTCCAAAGCTTGACTCATCCTTGCAGGTCTTTGTCTACCTTTTCCAGCATTTTAACAATGTGAATATCAGATAGAGATCCAGTCATTTATCCTGCTCTCCCTAATGCTGTATGCAGAAGTCACACCACCTGTCTCTACCCATTTCTGAATGCATTTTGGGCTCACGTTCACCATCCCAGCTTCCTTATCTCAGAAGGAGCTTCCATTAGGTAGTTATCTCATATGATCTCCAAGTCATTTGTGGGGTCATGGCTTTATCATTTCTCATATCACAAGTATGATCTGTCTGTGTCTTCCATCCTTGTGCCTGATGCACATCATTCACTCCAGCCCGCCTCATGGGATTGGCCCTTTATAAGTGACCTGCCTCTCTCCAGCTTTTTAATACTCAGCTGAGAAGAAGTTGAATGATTTCAAGCCAAGGGAGGTGGTTCTGCCCCTCTACTCAGCTCTTGTGAGACCCCATCTGAAGCACTGTGTCCAGCTCTGAGCCCCCAGCATAAGAAGGACATAGACCTGTCGGAGAGGGTCCAAAGGAAGGCTACAAAGATGATTAGAGGGCTGGAACACCTCTCCTATGAAGACAGGCTGAGAGAGTTGGAGTTGTTCAGCCTGGAGAAGAGAAGGCTCCTGGGAGATCTTCTTGCAGCCTTCCTGTATCTGAAGGGCCCTACAAGAAAGATGGGGAGGGACCTTTTCCAAAGGCCTGCAGTGGAAGGATGAGGACTAATGGGTTCAAACTGGAAGAAGGTAGATTTAGATTGGAAATTAGAAGGAAATTCTTTACTCTGAGGGTGGTGAGACGCTGGCACAGGTTGCCCAGGGGGGTTGTGGATGCTCCATTCCTGGAGGTGTTCAAGGGAGTGGCATGTGTCCCTGCCATGTCAGGGGGTTTGGAGCTAGATGATCTTTGAGATCACTTCCAGCCCAACCCATTCTATGGTTCTATGGTTTGGGGTTGAAGACAGACCTCACCAGAGCGGCTAGAAGGAGAGGGTGGTGGGCAGCTCACTCTGCTGGGGCTGAGCAGCCTGGGTGCTGGTTTGCTACCTGGCACTGTCATAGATTTGCCATGTGGGATGACATCACCCCATAGGGGAAGCAAGTGACTTCCTTATCAGCTTCCCCATCAAGATGAGAGGAAGATTTTGAGTGATTTCTGTGTGCTTTGAGAAAGAAGCTGCTCATTACTGCATAATACAGTTTTTTCCTCTGCTGCTCTTATGCTTTCCATCATCAGTGAAGTGCAGCTTTTGCCAGGGTACTCAGTTCTTCCTTTAGCATTGAAGAAGAGCAAGTCACAGAGCACCTGGCCAGTTTACTCCTAGAATCATAGAATCATTTAGGTTGGAAAGGACTTTGTAAGATTATCGCCACTTCCCAGGTTTCTGGAGGAGGACCGAGACACTTGACAGCTAAAAATTTACACCCAGCCCCTGGTGCTGCAATCTGGAGCCTGTAGTGCTTACAAAGAGCTACTCTTTTCCCGTAACAAAGCTCTCAGAGCCTCACCCAAGCTCTCTGTGCTCTTCACCCAAGCTCTCTGTGCTCTTCACCCAAGCCAGGGTGGACAGGGCTGTTGTGTCTCACGCCGCTGTGCAGGTGTGAGCTTTGGATGCTGTACAGAAAATGCATCCAGCAGCTGAAGAAAGATGCACCAGAGGAATTTCTAGCTTTGCTCCAGATGGGATGGCAAGACAAGCTGTGCAGGAAAAACATTTTGCAGCTTGCTGAGTGCATCACCACTGGGGTGTGATTAATGAAGGCCAGGTTGTGATGGGACAGACACGGCTCAGATGGACACAAAAACACTCCGGTGGTTCCAAGAACTTGCAAAAAAGTGCACGTCAGCCAGGTCTTCTGAATTCCTACTTGCAAAAAGGCAACAATCCAGCAGGTAACTGGGGGAAGGGCTGTGCAGGAGGAGCAGCCCTGGGAAAGGAAAAACACCCAGGGCAGCACCTCTCCTATGAGGATAGATTGAGAGAGTTGGGGTTGTTCAGTCTGGAGAAGGCTCTGAGGGGACTTTATTGTGGCCTTCCAGGACCTGAAGGGGGCTACAAGAAAGCTGGGGAGGGACTTTTTAGGATGTTGGGTAGTGGTAGGACTAGGGAGAATGGCTCAAAACTATAGGTGGGTAGATTCAGATGAGACGTTAGGAAGAAGTTCTTCCCCATGAGGGTGGGGAGACACTGGCACAGGTTGCCCAGAGAGGTTGTGGAAGCCCCATCCCTGGACATTTTGAAGGCCAGGCTGGCTGGGACTCTGAGTAACCTGCTCTAGTGGGAGGTGTCCCTGCCCATGGCAGGGGGGTTGGAAAGAGATGATCTTTAAGGTCGCTTCTAACCGTGACAATTCTATGATTCTTCCAACTGCACGGGATCCATCACAGCAGAGCCCTGTCCAGAGCCATCCCTCTCCATCAGAACCAAACTTGAATAGCATTTTAATCAAAATTCAGTCACATTAGCAAAGCAATATGCTTTTATGACAAATACTGACTGTGGAGGGAAATAGAAGCTAATTGGTCTGCAAAAGACCCCATAACCCAAGCCAAGAACCCAACATGTGCCCCTGATGGGTGAACTATGGGTCAAGCAGCAGCTACAGGCACAATCCCAGTGGTTTGTTACTCATCTTATGGGCTCCTCCTGCTTGGCATCTGCTGGTGGAGACCAGTGAATGAAGTGGTTGCACTTCCCTGCTACAAATTCATAACCAGAGGGGACTGTTTTACTGATCTTTTCTGATCTCCTGCTGATCACAGAGCAATAGCCACCCCGCCCCTTTTTCACAGCTAAAGAAGAACAGATGCTCCAGCAAGATGTTAAATCTTCTCCTAAATGCTTGATTTGCACAGAAGCCTCCACATTTTAAAGGCTGTGGGGATAAACTTTGCACTTTCCTAGGGGACATCTATTCCTCTACAACCCTTTGGCAGCTGGAGGGCCTTTGCTGTGCACCCATGCAGCTCCATCAGAGCTGGTGGAGAGAGGCTTTGCATTGGGTGGTAGAGATGCCCCAACACCCTCATTATTTACATGGCCCAAAGTATTTTGTGGTGTGCATCTCATTCACACTGAGTTTTTCTCCTGTCCCATCATTTCCAAACATTCTTTCTTAAAAAAAAAAAGGAGTATAATGGTGGATTTCTGCTACCCATCCCTCCAAACACAAATAATGTGAGTGTCATAATTCTAATTCACATGAATAATTTATGCAAAGTAATATGTTCCCAATACCAATAAACAGAATAAATACAACTCCCAGAGACCACATTACAAAGTAGAATTTATTTTTACACAGATATAAAACTGTTATGATCAAGTAAGGGGGGGGAAATAATCTCTATCAATAACGTTTCTTGTTTCTTCATTGTTTTATTTGCACAGTCTATATTTCTGTGCAGTGTACAATCCATCCAGCTGTCCTGGGGATGCCTGTGAAGCTATTCCAGCAGGTATTATGTTAATCATTTCTCATCACCAGACAGACATTGTTGGAGGCTTTTCTTGTTTCGCTTGCAACATTAGATCACTTTTAGCAACAAGCAGAGTAGGATCTAAACATATTTTCCCCTGCAGACACTGAGGCACAGTCTTATTTGTAAAAGACATATTTTCTCTGTTAATTTCATACTGGCATTCACCACACAGGACATAAAATGCCATTATTGGACACCAATAGCACATCTGAATTCTGGAGCTAATAGTAAGTAGAAATACTTTGTGTCTCTGGTTGTTTGCTTTGATTTTTGCAGATATTTTTATCCACTCAGGGACAGATCATCGTTTCCCATTATTTCCTAGCTTTTACCATTTTATCATTCACTAAAGGATTTGAGAGCTCAACGGAAACATTTTGATGCACCATCTACTTAGCAGTGTTACTTCTGTGGCCATATTCTGTGGACCACCCTAATATCTTACCTTTCACATAACAACTCTTTCTTTAAAATAACTGGGGAAGAAAAATCCTGCTACTGCTTTTCCTCACTGTTTAACTGCTTTTCTGAACTGCTTAGCAGCTCTGTAGAGCACAGACTGTGCTCTAATCACCTAATATTCATGTTCTTTCATTTCCAACAGGAATTTGAGATTGTCAATAAGTAGGTAAAAACCCTCTGATTTAATACTTTGCAACTTTTTAGTCTCAGCTGGCCAGATTACAGCAAGGTTAATATTCAGCTGCATTTCCTAAGCAGCACAAATTAGCTTCCTCAGTGGGAATCTCTCTCATGCTCAGCATGGGAAACATCAGGTCCCTTTGGAGGGGAAACACCTACCCCTGCAACTCTTAATTGCAGCTGTTAATTGTCAGGCTGGAAGTGCTGGCTGGCTACAAAGAGGAGCTGTAGATGATAGAGGGAAGATGAAAAGAGAGCAAAGGCAGCAGCCAAGGGCACTTCCTCAAGCCTGTTGCGTTGCATGGGGTTGTTGTGGTCCAAGTACAGGTCTCAGCAGTTGGCCTTGTGGAGTCTCATAGAATCATAGAATGGTTTGGGTTGGAAGGGACCTCCAAAGGTCATCTAGTCCTACAATAAGCAGGGACGTCTCTAACTAGGGCAGGTTGCTCAGAGCCCCATCAAGCTTGACCTTGAATGTCTCCAGGGATGGGGCCTCCACCACTTCCCTGGCAACCTGCTCCAGTGATCAACCACCCTCATATTAAAGAACTTTTTCCTAATGTCCAACCTAAATATACCCTTTTCTAGCTTAAAACCATTACTCTTTGTTCTGTCACTACAAACCCTTGTGAACAGATCATCCCCTGCCTTCCTATAGGCCCCTTTCAGGTACCAGAAGCTATAAGGTCCCCCCCTGGAGGCTTCTCTTCTCCAGGCTGAACAACCCCAACTTTCTCAGCCTGTCTTCATAGAAGAGGTGCTCCAGCCCTCTGATGATTTTTGTGGCTCTTCTCTGGACGTGCTATGACTATACAGGCACTGGAACCAGCTGCTCAAGGCAGTTGTTGAATAACCATCCCTGGATGTGTTTATAACCTGTGCAGATGTGCTGCTGAGGGACACAGTTCAGCAGCAGACTTGGTAAAATAGGGTTATGGTTGGACTGAATGATCTTAAAGGTCTTTTCCAACCTAAATGATTCTATGATTCTCTGATACTATGATTCTATGATTCTGTGCTGCATGGGTCACACTCAGGACACCCTTTCCAGGGTTTAATCACACTGGGGGAGATAAATGTATTTTAATGATGAAAACTGCAGAGCCAGGCCAAGTTTTCACTGAAAAGAAAAGGTGCCATAGCAATTATCTCAGATGCCTATCAGGGAACCTGCAGCTCTCTGCCACATTGTACAGGTGTTGGGAATAAATTTAGCTTGGTTTGTCTCCATCACTAGTCTGAGGAAAATCTTGCAAAATGGCTCAGGGAAATAACAACACTAAAACTGCTAAGAAAACTAAGGAGATCCCTGTTTTTTCAAGTACTGTATTTTCAGGAAGAAAAAAAAAAAACTCTTTAGAGTTACTTCCATATGAAAATTTCATTTTCCCCACAGAGAATTCGTGATTTTCCCTCTCATTTGATCTTTGTTCGCTTCAAAAACATGGGCTTAATTATTCATGATTTCATAGAGAAAGCTACCCTTGGTAAAGGTTTGATTTTATCAGGTGGCATGAGCTGGGAAGCCAATATCCACATGGGAGAAGTTGGGGTTCTCTCCATTCTCAGGTTTTTCAGTGGCCAAAGAGAAGCAAAATCCACACCCTCAACTAAATGCACTTGCAAAGTCTTTGTAAAGAAGTTTTGTTTCTCAAACATTTTGCTTAAAAATAGAAGCAGGGAATGAAAAAAGTAATTGAAAATTAGTGTCACTCCTTCAAAAGCAATTTTGTTCAGAGAAACACCATTTCCTGGCTAAAAAAAGGTACGTATTTTTGGAATTTTTGCATGCTACTCCAATTACCATCATCTAGACAAATACTCTTGTTTCTGAGTAAGGGACACATCCAGCCAAATCCACACATCCTGCTTTTATCACACTCCTATGGCATTGGATATGGATCCTTTCTGTCCTCCAGCAGATCTAATGTCACTATTTAAAAAACCTAATGGCAATTTTCCTGGGTGAAGCATATTTATGACACACCTCAACACAGAATATTCTTCTTAGGCATTTGCTGGTGCTACTACTTTTCTTGGCATGCTTAGCTGAGCTAGGTTCAATAACTCCTAGCCATGAATCTACCTTCCTCTTCATCTTTCCTTCCCATATCACACTGAGGACCTTCTCTGGACAATGGTTTCAACATGCAGCCCTAGAAGTGCTGGGGCGAGTTGTGGAGCCCAAGTTGGAGTTTAACTTGTGCATGAGGCACAACCCAGCAGAATGTTTTGTTTCCGCCACTGGCTTCAGGTGCCAGAGGCAGAACCTGCCCCACCTGGGGCTCTGGGGCTCTGCCCTCACCCAGGTGGTTGTGGTTGGGGTGATGGGTGAGGCCAGGACTATATCAACCAGGAGTTGGAGGAGTTCCCTGTTGGGTGTGGCTTCTGTTGGGGCTGGTTGTATCTTGCTGAGCTCTTTTGGTGGTGTCCTTCCATGTGAAGGGCCCCTGAGGAGCCATCTCTGTCTGTTGTGTCCAGCAGGTGATGATGGCACCACAGTGGGCAGTGGAGGAGCTGGGCCCCCAGGAACCTATGGCAGGATGGTTTGAAAGAAGCCCTCTGAGGGGCTGTTGGTGAGTTCAGTGTTGGCCTGTGTGAGCGGGGACTGATGGCAGCATGAATTGATGATGGCTGAACTGGCACAACACCTTGGATTCCTCCATACTAACAATGGCATCTGGATATTTTTCTCTTACAGTAGGTACTAAGATGGCTCATGTGGTTTGTCCTCTGGAAGTCCTTGGTGCTCTGGGTTCCTCTGCAAGGAGCAGCTCAGATTTGGGTAGCTATCTCTAACTTCTCAGCTCTGTCAGCAGCACTGTGAGGCTGTCAGGGCTCTGGTGTCCATACATATCTATTTTATGTGCAGAATGTGAAGAGGGGATGGTCACTGTCTCTGGACAGTCCCCCCAGCAGAACAGAAACCTCTACACCAGTGTGCACATCATGCACACAGTCCCTCCTGGGATTTGGGTTGTGCCAGAATTCAAAGCAGCTTTTCTTGCTCCACGAAAGCATGATCAAAGCCTCCCTCCCTTGAGCTGATTCCAGCAATATTCCTCATCAAAAAGCAAGGAAAAAAAACCATATTTGCCTGTGGTTGTCTTCTAAATAAATCCCCCTATCTCAGGAGGCTTGGGGCTGCTGTCTCACCCCCAATCAGCTTCGGTGCTGCTGCTGAGATTCTTCTTTTCATCACCTTTGGAAAAGATCCCCCTATTGTAGGAATTTGAGATGTTTACATCTACTTATTTTCCTTTTAATCTCAGGATTCATGTAACATTTCAGTTCCCTCTTTAGCTGTATCATTAGTTCTGCATAGATCATGGAGAGAAGCCTTCTTTCAGAGCTTTGCCTCTGAAGCCAGTCTGGAGGTGCTCCATTGAGAGCATTTCCACCTTCATCTCCTCTGGCCTCAGCTCCCTTTATTTAATTATCGTGATAACTTGTAAAAGATCTTGTTTTATTCATCAACCTCCATGGCAGTGGCTGTAGCTGGAGCCTGTTCCTCCTGCACCTCTGTATGTGAGGGAGGTTACGTTGCCTCCAAGGTCTGCATGGACAATTCCTGTAAAACATAATGTTCCTACTAAGGTTTCTCTTTCAGAGGCACTTGCACAGTTTCCAGGCAGCCACCTGGTTTCTGCCTGTGCTGAAGTCCTCCATCTGTGACAGTAAATGACTGTTTCTTCCCACCCATGTGCTGATTGGGAAGAGTGGAGCTCCAGCTCTAACCCCAAAGCTAAGCAAGTTGTGCCTGATGCCACATAAACTCCCTTAGTGGACATTTATAACCTCCCTTAGAGCAGAATGAGGTTTAGAATCCGCCTGCAGAATTCCAGAGGACTCGGTTGCCCTGCTACACAGCTTCAGCCAGAGGTGTTCTTGCTCAGGTGTAAAATTGAAATGATCTAAATGCAAGAGAGCCAAGACAAAATAGACTGTCCACAAGCCTCCAAGGCTACTTCTCTTACTGCCTCAATGGGTGCAGCCAAGCTGAGATCAAAGTTCTGACTGCAGTGGGTGTCGTGGTCCTTGACCCCACTCCAAATGAAGCAACTGAGATCTGGGTAGAGTTGGTTTCTGACCTGCTTCCATGGGGCTGGTTTGAGGTCTTGTCATTCTCCACACCAGGAGAAAAAAAATTGTCTTAGGGGTGAACATACAAAGCCATACCTTTATTGACCCAGGGAAGCTACCCCTGATATGCTGTAAGACCTCACTACATGGCCTGATTTTTGTGTTCACTCAACCTATTCAGTGTTTGTAGAGGTTCTGTCTGAGCTGATTTTCCCCGTACAGCCCTCATGCTGCAGTCTAAAGGGTGTTGATAACACACACCATGTTATGACTATCAGTGCCCACACAGCACCAAAGGTACGGGGGGGGCAAGATCTGGGAGGGGATACAACCCGGACAGCCAACCCGAGCTGACCAATAGGATATTCCATACCATATGACATCAGCTCAACTATAAAGGGAGGAGGACGGGGGGGATTCTGGGAAGACATTTGTCCTCCGAGCAACCGGTACGCGTTCTGGAGCCCTGCTTCCCAGGACAGGCCCGACACCGCCTGCGGATGGGCAGTAGAGAGTAACGGCTTTGCTGCTTTTGGTTCGCGTGCGCGTGACCTTGCTTTCTCTGCTGTTTATTAAAACTGCTTCTTATCATAACCCACGGGTTTTCCTTTTCCATCTTACTTTCTCCCCGCTTGCCTTGCTGACAGAGGTTTGGTGGGGGGGTGGAGTGATAGAGGGACTAGGGGTGGGCACCAGGCACCCAGCCAAGGTAAACCCACCACAGTGTTGTGTTAGGCAGGTGGGGTGGGAGAGCATGTCAAGGCCAGGAACTGCCATTTCAATTCACCATGAAGCTTCATGATGCACTGAGGGATGTTTCTAGAGTCATCTGCATCTACACTGTCACACTGGGGCACTGCCAACTCCTGCTTTTCCTTGTTGACCCCATACTGATGTCCATTTGGGCCCTACCCTGATATGCGCTCCCTTGGGAAGTAAACTCAAATGCAGCTGAAAAGCTTGTGTGCATTTGACTTCTATCTTTTCTCCCCATGAGGTCCTGGCACACCAGATCTGGGTCCTACAGCAGGGACTGTGTGGGGACCTAGAACCAGGACCAGTGCCTGTGGCAGCCCGAGGCTCTGTTGTGTCTGGGAAAACCTGTCCTGGTGCATTCAAGACCGATGGAAGCATCCCACAGGGGTCCCACACAAGGGATGTCTGTGTGGGGTAATGTCTTGCCCTACAGCATGCACCATCGTGTAGCCTATCATCAAACACCCCTTCTATGGTCATCTGGCAAGAATTTGGGGGGTGAAGTCACCCTTTGATGTCAGCTGAAGGAGGGCTGCATAACCTGAACAGCAAGAGGAACACGGTGTTGTCCAAAGCAGAGTGGTAGCAGTGAGGCTGCAATGCCCCAGCTTGGCCAGTGTTCCTGTCTATGTGCTGGCAGCACATGATCATTGTCTGCCCACCAGTAACACCATTATGAGCACAAAATGGTTTGGGTTGGAAGAGACCTCAAAGATCATCTAGTTCCAACCCCCCTGACATGGCAGGGACGCCTCCCACTAGACCAGGTTGCTCAAGGCTCCATCCAGCCTGGCCTTGAACACCTCCAGGGAAGGAGCATCCACAGCTTCCCTGGGCAACCTGTGCCAGTGTCTCACCACTCTCACAGTGAAGAATTTCCTCCTAATTTCCAACCTCTTCCTGTTTGAACCCATTGGTCCTCATCCTATCACTGCAGGCCTTTGTAAAATGTCCCTCCCCAGCTTTCTTGAGGCCCCCCTCAGATACTGGAAGGCTGCAAGAAGGTCTCCCCAGAGCCTTCTCTTCTCCAGGCTGAACAACCCCAATTCTCTCAGCCTGTCTTCGTAGGAGAGGTATTCCAGCCCTCTGATCATCTTTGTAGCCCTCCTCTGGACCCTCTCTAACAGGTCCATGTCCTTCTTGTGGTGGGGGCTCCAGAGCTGAACACAGTGCTACAGACCTTAAGGAGATGTCAGTAGTCCCACATCTTCAATATTTCTTGGGACTAACTCAGCAGAGAGTATCAAATGAAGAGCATCTTTCTGCCAGTCCCATCAGTGTCTTACATAAAAGTTAAAATTACCTTCTCTACCCTCAATCCTCTTAAACACTCCCCCAGTTTGCTGGCCTGGGAATGATGGCCCCAGGCTCACCTTCTGCAGATCCCTGTCAGAGCTGGTGCCTTCAGCAGCTCCCTCCTGCCCCTCTCCAAAGCAGCTAACACTCATCTGCCTGTGTGACAACACATTTTAATTGAGCAGCCCTGCTCACCCAGGACTTCAGCTGAGTCTGGAGAGCTGCTTGCTTTTATCTGCCATTCTTCCAGGCTTGATGCTATCTGCAAATTTGAGATTTATTTTTGGATAATTGATAGAAATGTTGGAAAGTACAAAGGCCTTGCTGCTGCCTTGAGCTCCCAGCAGAAATGTCCCCGTTCTGTGACAGTTTGGTGTTGATTACTAGTGTTTTGTAGTCTGTTGTCACTTCCCAACCCATTTAACATAGATTAGGTAATGCTCAATACTAGTGTTTAAAAACAGAGTATGATGTCAGATCCCTTGCAAAAGCCTTTTATGGGTTATATCTGTCAGTGCCATGCTGAGTACCATGAAGCAGTGTGTCCTGCCTTATTCACAACATACACAATGGCCCTTGAACCTCAGGACCAAACAGCACAGAAGCAAAATTCAGACTTCAATGCCCAGGAACCTCAGTCCAAACAGGAATCACTCTTCCCTGAGGTCTGGTCCTGCTGAAGCAGAGCTCCTTGTAATCTCAGCCACTGCTCCACTTGAAGGAACTCTCATGGTGCTCCAGCAGTAGCACGACCTTTCTGAAAGGTTTTGACCTGCTTCTGCTGCTTTTTTCAGCATGCCCCTATGATGTCATCAGCACAGCAAATGGGTTGCCTATGGGGAAGGGGGAAAGGATCTCTGCAGGGACTATGAGGAGGAGGCTCCAGGGAGAATTTCTTGCAGCCTTCCAGTATCTGAAGGGGCCTCAAGAAAGCTGGAGAGGGACTTTTCACAAAGGCCTGTAGTGATAGGATGAGTGGTAATGGGTTCAAACTGGAAGAGGGGAGATTTAGCTTGGAAATTAAGAGGAAATTCTTCACTGTGAGGGTGGTGAGACACTGGCACAGGTTGCCCAGGGAAGCTGTGGATGCTCCATCCCTGGAGGTGTTCAAGGCCAGGTTGGATGGGGCCTCGAGCAACCTGGTCTAGGAACTAGATGATCTTTGAGGTCCCTTCCAACCCAAACCATTCTATGACTCTATGATTCTATGACTCTATGATGCTCAGCAGGTTGGCTGTTATTCTACTCCCCAAAGTCATCCTGGCTCTGACCCCAAGAGCGTTGCAGCACCAAGTGCTGACTGATGCATCCCTTGAGCCTTATAGTGTTCTTGCCCCACTCTCACTGTCCTGCCCACCACCATGAAGGCAGCTCTGATGGTCTCCCTCTGGCAGCCTTGCCTGGGCTCACTGCAATGAATTCTCCCTCCTGTCCAGCAGCTCTGTAAAGGTGTGAGCACTGGGCTGTGTGAGTGCTTGGCAGCCCTCCAGCAGCAGCTCCATGTCTCAGGATGCAACAGGCACTTGCAGAGGGGATTTTTATTTTGTTTTTGTTATTTTAATCATCCAGCTCAGCTACAAACAAACCTTTAATTAATTCCTCCACCAAGTTCTGCTGAGCTCGTGGCCTGCAGTTCTTCTGGAAGGCTAATTAACCTGATCCTCTCCCTCCACACTCCTTTCTCAAGATTGTCAGTTTTCACTTGTTGAATCTTAATGGTGTAAGAATCTGCTCCTGTTCTCCAGACACGTCTCGCCCCCAGTGCATAGGCTATGGTTCCTCTTTGCCTCTATCTTCTCATGCTATAGCTGCTTGAAAACCAGCACAGCTCACACTTCTCTGCAGGGAAAATTGACTTTTTTTTTAAAATTTCCCCTTAGCGTTGGGCAAGGAAACCACCCAGGAATTTCAGTTTTCACTAAAATTTTCAATTTTCAAGAACCGTTGGGTTTTGGTGGGGTTTTTTTTCTGTGAAAACTAAAGTGCTGTGGAACGTGTTCCTGTTTCAATGTTTTCAACAAAACCCAAACTGGTGTCTGCACAGATAGAGATGTACATAGGGAATTTGGGCAAACACCCTTTTTTTTGAGGGGGGGGTTATTTCACTCGGCTCCATCTTGATCAAAAGCCCATTGATTTCAGGCATAAGGCATCCAGGTTGTTTTTGACATGCATCCCCAGCCTTGAAAAACATTCCCTGATGCTGAAAAAGAGAAGCTCTTAAAAGCAATTGAGATGTTTTGGGGACTGTGGTCTTGGTGTTCTTGTGACTCAGTTTTCTGAGATAGATGTTGGAGCACTGAGCTTTCCTACCTGACCCAGGGAGTGACACTGGGCATAAAAATGCTTCCAAAGCTTCAAGATATGGATGTGCACCATGAGCCATGGGAATGCTGAAGGCAGAAGTGCGGGGTCCAAGCATAGGGGAATGAACTGGGACCCAAGAACCAGGGAGTCAAGTGTGGGACGTGGCATCACCAAAGGATATGCGCACAGGATCCATGTTTGCACCTTGTGGGAAAGCCACAGCCACTGGGTTCTGTATGAAAGCAAGGCTGGGACAAGGGGCTGCAACACTGCCCAGATGCAGGTGGGCTTGTTTAGTCACACCTCACAGAGATCACCCTCTGCAGCAAAGCATACCAGCATTTTCATAGAATCATAGAATAGAATATTTGAGGCTGGACGGGACTCTAGAGGTCATCTGGTCCAACCTCCCTACACAAGCAGGGACATCTCTCCCTAGGGCAGGCTGCTCAGAGCCCCAGCAAGCCTAACCTTGAATGACTCCAGGGATCGGGCCTCCACCCCCCCTCTGGGCAGCCCATTCCACTGATCTATCCCCCTCAGATTAAAGAGCTCTTTAATATCCAATCTAAATCTCTCCTTTCCTAGCTTAAAACCATTATTCCTTGTCTTATCATTAAAAACCCTTTTGAATAGACCTTCCCCTGCCTTTACGTAGGCCCCCTTCAGATACTGGAAGGTCACTAAAGGTCATTTTCCATTCCATCACTTTGTGATGCTGTCTCCTAGGGACAATGACCCCCATCTAGGAGGGATTTCACAACGAGACCAATGTGCAGCCTGAGAAGGAGCAGAGGGGATGCCCTGGGACCTTTCTTTGCCTCTAACATCACTCTCCTCTGGCTGGCCACTGGTGAGATCATTCTCCTGAGGGACAGAAGCAGAAGAGGAATCAGGCCTGTGCTCCTCATCCTCAGCAGAGCTCCCAGGGAGAGGAGGTGGCCTCTGCCCGACTCTCTCTGGGACTGGTGCCTAAGTGCACGCTGCTATTTCTGAGCTTTTGCTTCCACTGGAGAAACCTGAAATAGAATCAGTTTAACAGATTTTTTTTTGTTGAACACACAGTTTTCCTCTTTTCAGCCCTCTTGAGGGAAAAAAAAAAAAGATAATGTGGAAAAAACCACTTTTATTTCTGTTGGGTCCAAAGCTTTTTGTCCACTTAATGCCTCAGAGGTTATTTGCATGTTGGTATCATTTATATCACTCTCATTGGAGAGAGCTGGGAATGTTTGGGAAGGAAAAGATCAGAAATATCACAATGTGGGCTTGGGATTTTTGTTTGTTGGGTTTGGTTGGGTTTTCTTGGCCTGTATGGCATCCTCAAAGCAGTGAAATCATAGAAATTTTGCTTGCTAAAAGGGAGGAGGTTGGGAGTGACAACCTTCTGGCAGTGTTCTGCTCTACAAGCCAAATCCTATATGTATTTTGAGCAGATTGAAAGGCAGCAGCACCAAATTCTGCTCTCCAAATGCCCTGCTCCCCAAGCACCTGGATAAGCACTGCCTACAATGGTGTTAGAACCATCTCCCTACTTTACAACAATCTTGAAAACCTCCAGGACCAACTGGGAAGCACTCAGACACCATAACAATGAGCAGCAGGCTGTTTATAGGGCTATTTTCAGAGCAGGGCTGGAGGGAAGAGGCCACACATTAAGTGATGCCTGTGGAAAGGAGAACAGAGCAGTCGTTCCACCCTGAGTGCTTTCCAGGTTGAGTGAGGTGAGGCCATGTGGGAAAACTCTGAGGTCATTCAGCATCATCCGAAGGCATCCATGCGAGGAGTCTGCAGCAAGACTGCTGGGGAGGCAGCCCTGGTCTTCCTACTTCTACAGCATTTGATTAAGCATCATCTCACCACAAGGTCGCTCTTCAAGCCAGTCTTTCTAGATGCAGCCGTTCTGCTTGTGTGGGGAAAAGGAGCACCTCCAAAATTGACTCAGAGCTACTAAATTCCACTGTTGGTGAAACATGAGACTAAATGCAAGGAAGAAACTGTATGTAAGTAAATAGTAGTTTTCAGCCTGTTTGGTGAAAGGTGCTGGTTGTTGCTCAGCTGAGGATTTAAATTCTCTGCATGTGATTTGATGAGCCCTGGATGAAAATGCAGCAGTTTGTGTCCAAATCCCACTTCTGCTCTCACCCTTTGATGCCACCTGGAGCTTTTTGCCCATTTGGAGCCTCCATTTTTCCCAGGAGTAAAGACAGTATAGGTTGAGCCCTTCCTAGAGAGATTGAGGTCTAGAAGAGGACTGCATAGGAGCTCTGCTTCTCATCTTCTGTGACATAGCCAGAAACCTCTCTGGTTTGGCTACGTTTTGCTATTGCAGGTTGTGGCAAAGGATGGAAAAGGTCCCAGGGCTCAGCAGCATGGTCCTGGGTCTCAGGGTGCAAACACCTTTTCAGGGGCTGGTCCCAGTTCCTCAGTGAACCTCCTATGGCCAGCACAGCACCTGGACTTTGTCCCCCCAGGTAGCCCACAGCCCCCTCCAAACCAGGAGACACCTCGGAGGGCAGGTGCCTGGATCTGAAGTGGACTCACACAAGACAAAACAGACCTGGAGGAGGGAAGAGGGGGAGGATAGACTTAAAATAAGATTGTTGGGGAAAGCAAAAAAAAAAGAAAAGAAAAAAAACCAAAGCACCACACACCCTATCAAAGTCACATGCTTTGAAAATGTGTGAGTTTCTCTGAGGCTGCCGAGATGACAAAGAAGGAACCCCAGGGAATGGGTCTAGGGAGGGGCCACAGGCTTCTGTGGCAGCAGGGCTTTGCAAAGGCCCTGCAGGGGTGGAGAGGGATGCCACTTATCCCATCACACCACGTTAGTGCACTTTGTTTCTATATTATTATCCTCCTGTTGCTAAAGCCATTAGAAACTGTCTCTAAATAGCTCGGCACGGTGATTTACTAATTGAGTTAACTTGGCACCAGCGGCTCTGGTGCTGAAGGATGTGGTTGGTGATTAGATAAGACCATTGCCCCTCTTAGCCCGAGCACCACATTAAGAGGTTTTTCTAGGTCACACCAGGCAGCTTAGAGCAGCCCAGGGCCCATCATCACAGCTCACGAAGGTCTCTGGGGGAGGCATGGAGCCTGAGGAAAACCCAGGAGCCTCTTCAACCTCCAATCAATCTCTTCTGCCTCAAAGTCCAGGGAAGGCCAGCTCAGACTGCTTGGACTTTCCAGGTCCTGCTGCACAGGCATCTCCATGCTCTCAGGGGAGGCATGTTCTTAGATGTCCCCACAAGATGAAACCCTGCTTGTAGACCTTGGTTCAGAGCACAATAACACTGTGGCACAATAGGATCATAGAGAAGTTCTGATTGGAAGAGATCTTTCAGATCATCAAGTCCAACCATTAATCCAGCACTGTCAGGTCACCACTAACCCATGTTCCTCAGCACCACATCTCCATGGCTTTGAAAACCCTTCAGGAATGGGGACCCCATCACTGCCATGGGCAGCCTGGCACAGCCCTTCACAACCCTTGCGGGGAAGAAATTGTTCCTCATTTCCAACCTAAACCTCCCCTGGTGCAACTTGAGGCTGTTCCTTCTTGTCCTGTCACTTGTTCCTTAGGAGGAAGACCCCGACCCTACCTGGCTCCAACCTCCTTTCAGGGAGTTGTGCAGAGCCAGAAGGTCTCCACTGAGCCTCCTTTTCTCCAGGCTCAACACCCCCAGCTCCCTCAGCTGCTCCTTACCAGACTCCAGACCCTTCCCCAGCTTCATTTCCCTTCTTTGGACATAATGGTCTTTCAGGGCAAAACCCACTGGTCCCTCCCCCAGGTCTGCCAGCACCATGCAGACACTGGCCAAACCACTTTTTCTGGGAGCAGCAAATGCTGGGTCAGACTCTTCCTCATGAGGACACATCTCAGATGCACCTCCCAAACTGTGAAGATCCAGCACAGACCCACACTAGGGCGGAGTTGGCAGCTTTGGTGCAGCAGTCGGTGCACAGAGCTTCTGGGCTTCCCACAGGAAAGCTGATGGATCTCATTGCTCATACATGCCCGTGCCTATAGTGTTAGATGATCTAGTTTTTGAGCTCACATGGCGGCCAGCCTCCTTGGTTGTCCACACCAGCCAGCACTAGTGAGCATTAAGCTCAGCTTTTTTGAGTCTTCCCTTGGCAGGATGAAATGAGGCTGCCTGAGACATAACTGCAGCAACCAGTAGAGCAACCTCGAAGCCAATTGTGTAATGCTGAGGTCCCACCAAACCTCAAGAGCTGCTCCGTTCCATAGAATGGGTCATCCCAAAAGGAAAATGAGATGGCATCATGGAGGTATGTTCAGTTAAGTTTGCCCCAGTGCTTCTCAGACCCTTATGTCCTCCAGCTCAGACTGACAAAGAGTTTGAGGCAAATCCTCTGTTTCTAACATCGCAGAACTCAACACAAAGGGATTCTTCTTCCCTCAGTAGTGCTGAGACTTAAACCTTTGCCTAAAGTAACAGCCTAGGGAACTGCAGGGGACAGGCATGGGGAAAAGCAGAGCTGGAAAAAGGCTGGGTACAAACCACGAGGCAAGACCACTGCAGCACTGGAGCCACCAAAGAGCTTTCAGCCATGGAGGTGCATTGAAGAAGACCTCACGTGGGTGAGCAGCTCCTGTGTCACAGCTGCCTGTGCCTGCATTGCTCCACAGCATCAGCAGCAACTGAACCTGCCCAGCTCAGAGCACGGACGGGAGCTGCAGCACACCAGAGGAGACAAAGCTGCTCCCCTTGCAGCTCAAGCACTGGCCGAGCATGCATTGCTGGAACGTGAAATAAAACTCCACTTAACAAGGAGCCTGAGAATGTTTAAAAAGTGAAATCATCTGGTGTGGAGCCTGCTTTGCCCCTGTCAGCCAAGAGCTTCAATTGGCAGCCAGATGAGCACCTGTCAGGGCTGGGCTGGAGTCATTAGCAAGATCAGAGCCCTGGCAGAACAGCAGGAGGCTGGACTAGATGACCTAATTTGCGTCCCTTCCAGCTCCAAAAAGTCTGTGATGTATTTTTAATGAAGGACACACAATAAACTGCTAACATAATATTAGAGGCTCACTTCAAAGCTCAAATAGACAGGGAAATCAAGGTGAAAGTTTCTGAATTCATCATTATTGTGTGTCACTCATCCTCACTATGACAACCCCTGGGCACACCAAATGCTTCCTTTCCAGTCTTTGGGACATGGTTTGGAGACCACCATCCTCCTAATTTTTTTCAGGCAAACTAGAAAGAAGCTGGGAAATATAAAGCTTGACTAGACACCCCTTATACATACATGCATTGTTCCAGCCCCATAAAGGTTCAGCAGGCAGCAAAATTGAGTGACTCTGGAGAAGGCTGGGATCATACCTTAGAGCTTCTGGGTTACCTTTTGTTCTGCTGGCCCCTTATCATCTAGCTGATGTCTGTTAGCTTTATGATTTCATGAGCTGTGACATGGAGTAGCAAGAACAAGGCTGCTCCCTCAGGGAAGGCCAAGCAGGAGCTGAGCAGGATCCCACAACTGGAAAGGGCCCCACCAGCTACAGCCTGTCCCACAGGACATGAGTGAGGAAACAAGACCAGGCCAGGTCCAGCCAAGAGTCCATTCATAAGACAATATCACAGCAATGAGGCAGGTCCAAGGTGAAGCCAGGAGGTCAACCCACAGGTCAGTACTAGGTCTGGTGATCACCAAGCAGGTCCATAGTGAGGTGACAAGTCCAAGGTCAAGCCCACAACTGAGGTTAAGAGCAGAAGGGTTCCATAGCCAGGCAGGGACATGACCATGGCCGAGCTGTACACCAGCATGGGTCCAACAGGGACTGAAGGCACCAGGATGAACATAAATAGAGTTCCATGACCCATGGTTTGGGTGGAGACCCCAAACAAGACTGATCAGGGCCATTAGGACTTGCTAATAAACTCAGGGCCCTGACAAGATGTATGAGCTGCACCAGTGATGCAGAAACACACAAAGGAAAATGGTATGTCCATGGATCACAATTTTCTCCTTCCCAGAACTATTAGAACATTCTGGCAGGAGAAATCAATTTTTTTTCCCCATAAACATCCATTCCTTCTGGGATGGTCCCTGTTTCACCTAGTGGTTGGAAATAATCTCTTAGGTTGTTTAAAGACCACAACTCTGGGGGGAATAAATAATATATTCCAAAGGTGGAAACAAATCAGAAACCAAATGCTCCTCTGACTGCTCCTAAATATTCCCAGGCTCTCCAGGTTTCAAAAGCTGGCCAAGAGCAATCTGGTCAGTGACCAAAGCACTTCCCAGGTGCATCACACCAACACCACCATAAGAACTTACCCATATGGAGTCTGGAAGACCTTTGTATTGAACCCCTCTGGTGAGCTGCCATTGCTGGAAACACTCCTAAAAATGATACACAACCTCAAAACAAACATCGTGAAGTTGAACATCCCAGTGTGCTTTCCATCCCAAACTCATAGAAATGAGGTGGGCATGTGAATGTATTCCCAGACCTCCTTGCTTGTGAAACTTCATGATGCTTTCCCTTCAATACAGAATCACAGAATGTTTTAGGCTGGAAGGGACCTCTAGAGGTCATCTGGTCCAACCTCCCTACACAAGCAGGGACATCTCTACCTAGGGCAGGTTGCTCAGAGCCCCATCAAGCCTGACCTTGAATACCCTTCATCTCTACCAGCCTCATCCTCACAGTCCCAGCAAGGTCAGCAAGGGAGGGGCAATGAGGAGCAGTAAAAAGCATTTAGCAAATCCAGGATTTAATCCTCTTGTTGGAAGCCTTGTTAAAATGTCCAACTTTTACTGCCCAAAGCAAATGGGAACATTTAGTCTTCGTGTCTTGAAGTCAACCTGAAATTCTCGTGAACGTCTGGCATGGCTGGGTGAGGAGAGTGCCTCTTACCCAGCCTCGCTGCATCTCCTTTGAGCTCCCTCTCTAATTCTCATGCAGGAAGGGACCTTCCAGGTAACCTGGTGTCAATTCCACTGCAGGACAGAGGGGAGGACGAGGGCAGCTAATGAAGGAGCAGAAGTGATTGATTCCTGTCTCAGTGTCAGGACACTCAATGGCTGATTGTTCAAGAAACAGGAAAATGTCACTGGGATTTGTAAGCGCTTCTAACTATTACATAAAACACTTTGAGTAAGAATCACATAAGATAACTTTCTGGGCCTGCTGCCCTGAGAGTGTGTTAATACAACCACTGGCTCTTCTTGACATTTTGGCAAACAACTTATAAATATTCCATGGGAGCGGCTGCTGGAATGGAAATACCAGGGGAGAAAAGAGCAGCTCTGCCCTTATTCAGCAAGCGTGTGGCTAAAGATGACTCCTCAGTCAGCCCGCTCCAGGGCTCTGCTCCAGGGAAAGCAAAAAGCAGCCGAGCATCCTGCCCTTCTCCTGATGAAGGAGAAGCCTGGGGGTGTGTGAAGACCCAGAGCTGTCTCCTGCCACCAGTATCTCCGCACCTGGATGGGAGCTGGGAAGAGGTTAAATGACCCACCTGAGGTCTTGTGTTGTGCTTGTGCACTGCTGGAAATGGCAGCTCAGCCAGAGCTGTCTCTGCTGCTTTCCCCCAAGGCTCAGAGGCTAAACACAGGGCTACTCAAGCAGGGCAAGGCAGTGGTGGGGAGGCTGGTGTCTGGGGGTCTGGGGAGGCAGCTCCAGGGGACTATCTGTGGTGGATGGACATGCTGATGCATAATGTGCCTTTTTGCTGCAAGGAAGATCCCTGGCCTGTTGGTGTGATGGGAGGGATCATGAAAGCAGACCTGGTGAGAGATGCTGCTGTGCTCCTGGCAGCCTGCAGCAGGGACAGGCAGGACATCAGCTGTCCACACCATGAAGCTCCTGATCCTTCTCTAGAGGCACCAGATCCAACTGCACCAGAGAGGCTTGTGGAGAAAGCAGAGCAGGATCTTGGAGCACAGCAGCAGCAGGCACACATGCAGTGAGTTGCAGGAGTGCTGGGTTAAACCCCACCGACCACAACCAGCCAAGAGATGCAGCTTCACTGTTATAAAACACCATGTGGCAAAGTCCAGCACCCCCTCCTCACGCTGGATTGTTTCTCTTTCTGCTTGAAATCTGAGTGATAATGCTCAAACCCAGCCATGGAACAGCAAATGCACAAAACCTGACACAAGCAAACTCCTGCAGATGGACCTGACACAAGTAAAACTCTGCAGATGGACCTGACACAAGCAAACCACTGCAGATGGAGCCACCCACAATGGCAGCGCTGCGAAGGAGCCCAGCCCATGACTCATCCCAGCTCGCGTGCCCTGTCGGTGCCATGCGGAGCACGACAGCCTATCAAAAGCTGTGATTTCATCCCAAAAGATGTTACTGTTTTTATGCTCGATGACAGCCTGGCCCTTTTTGGTACCTGCTGACCTAGAACAAGTCTCTCAAACTGTACTGAAGGTGGGTCATTTCAAGATGTGAAGCGCCTCGTCGTTTAGAGAGTGGGCAGTGCCTGCCTTTATTTTCATCCTGCCTCTCCTCTGCCAAGTCTCCATTTTGCCTATTTATAGATGTCCTGGGAAGCGAGCCCATTAAGTCTCCCTACCTCAGCATTTCCCCACACAGAGCCCTAGTTATGACACAAATCAAGGGGTCTCTAACTAGTGTTTCTGTCCCTAGCCAGAATCCAATGTTTGGGCTTGGCATGTTTTGCATAATTTCACAGATTCCTTGCCCTCACCATGGTTGTACCCAGAATTTGTGCTATCTCTGGAGCTTCCCAACAGCAATAGTGACACCGTGGTCCAAGATCATCCCTAAGAAACTTGTTTTCCTGTCCACCCCCATCTCTCAGTGGCTCTGGTTGGGTTTTTTTTTATCCTTTTCTGACTTTGAGAAGGAGTCAGAATGGCAATAGCTCTTCTCCCTCACTGTCTAGTGATAAGGAACTAATCCAGAAACACAGCTTGGACTTACCAAACATTCCAGCCTTTATTATTTCGATGCATCATGTTTGGGTGTAGCAAAATTCAGCAACACAGATAATCTTCTCCATGCCAGAGCAGAGAAATGAAGAACCACCACATGCTTGCAAGGTTTAGGAGATCCTGCTTAAGATCACTGGAATTGGCTGCCCAGAGAGGTGGTGGAGGCCCCATCCCTGGAGTCATTCAAGGTCAGGCTTATTGTGGCTCTGAGCAACCTGACCTAGGTAGAGATGTCCCTACTTGTGTAGGGAGGTTGGATCAGATGACCTCTAGAGGTCCCTTCCAGCCTCAAACATCCTATGATTCTATGATCTCAGCCCTGTGGCGTCACCAGCAGCTGGACATTTGCCCCATGATCTTCTATGAGCTATTGGGGAAGGATGGGGAAGAGTTGCCATCTGACAAGGGCCAGAGTTACAAGCAGGTCCTTGTCCTCACAGGCAGGTAACTGCAGGCTCAGAAGCAGGACTGTTGCCTGACACAGCACTGCCCTGGGTCTTGTGAGATTCAGTGTTTCTCTGGTGGTTTGCCAACTCAGAGGAGTGAGGAGACTTCAGCCTCAGATGAGGAAAGCTTGGAAACACGGTCTCCAAAATCAGTATGCAGCTGAGCAGAACCCAGATGAGTTTAATGAAACAAGCCCCACATATTTCAACTGATTCCAGTTTGGAGATCTGAGTGGAGTTTTTAGCAGTAGTGCTGCTGTCTGGAGGACCAACTTGAAAACTGAAGTCCTTTATCTCAGGGGAAAGCCAGGAGAGGGCAACTTGCATATTCTCTCACATCCAGTGAAAGAGGGACAGGAGGGTAGGAAAGCAGCTGCCACAGACACATTTGAGGCAACTGTAGACTTCTAAAGTCTCAAGCCAAGAGAGACCACTAGCTCTGCCTGATCTTGTCTCCTTCAGGACATTGGACTTCTAGACCTTAGCGTGCAACAGGCAGAGAACAAACCTACCACGGTCCAGTGCCTGGCTATGGTCAGCTTTGGCTGGTCTTGTCCTGCTCCCAGCTTCTCCTGGCCATCTGATGATCTGTTTCCAGCAAGGCTGATGAGGTTTTGACTCAGTGCTGTGAGGGACTTTAAATGCATAGGCCCAGCCAAGTTCATCTTTGAGGGCTTGGAGGGGCTCTGGACAGGGAAAGTGCAGAATCCACAGGAGACCACAGCTTACAATAGAACTGCTTGAGCTCCATGTGTCAGAGCATCTAAGACCTTTCCAATCAACATCTAGGATTTCTAATGAACCAGGTCATTAGAGGGGTTTCTTTCACTCTGCATTACCTCTCCCTTCCTCCCTGGCTTTGATCAAAAAGATCTTGATGATGGAAATGGCATCAAAGTCACAGCATCTGTGGGTAAAGTTTTGATCTCAATGAATCACAGTCATCCATTAAAAGAGATAAAGAAAGCTTTCAAAACCAGTTTGATGAAATCACTTTTATATCAATGTGCCCATGTCAGATGTTGCAACTTGACAGGATGGCAGAGAGACGTGGGGACATCTGGAGTGAGGCTCATCATACCTGAGTCAGCCACCTCATTTAGGATGGACAAATCACCACCTGGGGACACTTTTGGACTCCTCTTCCTCACCTGTAGGCAGAGACATAGTTCCATCTCCCTGCCCCCTGCAAGAGGATGGAAAGACAGAGGGAGGAGGGGCAGAGGATAACAACACTTCACATGTTACCATGACAATGGGGATAGAATCATCTCCTTGCCTAGCCTGGAGCCCAGCAGTCCTTACAGATCATGGAATCATAGAATGTTTTGGGTTGGAAGGGACCTCAAAGATCATCTAGTTCCACCCCCCCTGCCATG
This sequence comes from Brachypteracias leptosomus, assembly GCA_013401335.1. Taxonomy (NCBI): domain Eukaryota; kingdom Metazoa; phylum Chordata; class Aves; order Coraciiformes; family Brachypteraciidae; genus Brachypteracias; species Brachypteracias leptosomus. The sequence continues at coordinate 39,225 of VYZX01022763.1, forward strand.
GGCAGGGACACCTCCCACTAGACCAAGTTGCTCAAGGCCCCATCCAACCTGGCCTTGAACATCTCCAGTGATGGAGCATCCACAACCCACCCTGGGCAACCTGTGCCAGTGTCTCCCCACCCTCATGGGGAAGAAGATGGACCTGAAAACCTGGAAAAAGTGTTACTCTTTTGGAACTGTTCCTGCTTGTTGCAAGGACAAGTGTGGAGCTGGCAGCAAAGGATACGTCTGGTTATGTGGGAACAAATGCTGTCAGAGAAGCAAGCATGAACACAATGTCTTTCCACCAGGGTCCGCATGGTGACAATGTGTAGGGGACACAACGTGCTGAATTGTGCAACTCTGCACTGTGTGATGGGAGCCTGTTCTTCCCAGGATGGCATGGACTGCATCCCTCATCCATCCAGAGCCCTTCTGGCTCCTCACTGTTGATGTTCTTTATTTGATTTCACTCCTGGCATCAAGGACTTGAGCAGAAAATTAACTGTGACTTGCACAGCCAGAGAGGAAGAGAGAGAAAGTATCATGAGATGGGGAACAGGCACCAAGGTCCTAAGCCCTGCTGGGTAAATCCCATTTAACTCAGTGACATCTGAGTGTAAAATACGTCTAGGAATATCTGGAAGACTAGTGCCAACCTCAGTAAAGAACAAAGCAGAAGGAAAACTGCCTTCCTTTGAAGTCCTCAAACCCTCCCTACCCTCGCTAGTACCAGAGCTCACCCGCTGCCTCTTCTGACCTCCTGCAAGTGTTCCTGCTGTCCACTGCATCCCCTCCATCAATGATTTGTCATTCAAATGGCCTTCTAATGCCTGTAAACACAGAAATTGGCATCGGGACAGCAGGAAATCTAGGAAATTAGCACAAGGGACGCTTCTGGGCTTGTGGCCAATATACAGTCCTAGGAGCCACTGAAAGCACAGCAGAGTCAAGCTTTAGAAAGCAGGAAGAGTGTCACTGGGTTGGCAGAAAGTGCCTCTCAGTCCATTCAGGATAAGTGACAGTAATGCACTAGTCTGCTTTGTGCTAGCCACAGGGAGCACCAAAGCCAAGTCCCTGTGCCACTGATCTGGGCACAGACAAGCCCAGGTCCCAGCTCTGTTCATTTAGTTGCTGGGGGGAAATGCCACAACATGGAGCTCTTCTCTTTTTTCTTTTTTTTTAAACTCCTCTTGGTTTTTGCCACCTTGTCTGGTTTCCTCACACCCATGGAGCTGTGGGCATTGGTCCGAGCACTTTGACCACAAGACTCACTAACTACCAAAGGAGACACGTGATGTGACCTGAGACCAGGACCAGTTTTCACAGCAGCCCATCCCAGCATCCAGAAATCCTCCTTCTAGTTTTTCTACAAGCTCTGGGGTGGTGCTGATCCCATGGCCAAGCCAGGCTGAGCTGCTCTCTGCTACTGTGCTTCAGCTTTTGATGCGTTTGGAGGAGCAGGAGAGGACAGAGCCTGCTTTGGGCATGCAGGACCTTGGAAAATCCTTCAGCACTGACCTGAAGGGGCCAATCATAACCAGTATGGCAGAAAGCAGCTGGTAATGGACTGATCACTCACCTGTGTGTGTGTGGATAAGTATGTACAGAAATGGGACATGCTTGGAGGCATCAGAATGGACACGGCCATGTCTGGCTTACCAAGGACTCCCAGCACGGGGCTCTGACTTCTTGCTTCATCCTTTGTGCAGGACAATGTATTTGCACCTAAACATGTCCTCTGCAGAGGCTGATGCTGGTGATGGAGCTGGGATGGCAGCAGCCAGATCTGCTGGGGTCCCAGGGCCATGCTGCCATGCTTCCATCCCCAGGACCTGCCCAGTATCTCCTGCTCAGTGATACAGCTGCTTCTGACAGACCAATCCCACCTCAGTGTGAAGAGTGAGGTGCTCAGGAGTATGGGGTCTATGCCACATCTTCTTGGTAGTCCCAGTGAGACAGATCACAAATGGGCATTGTCCTCCCTGTCATTCACACTGTGGCTGTGGCAGAGGTAGGAAGTACCCAGCAGCACCCCATGAAGTTGTTGCAGGTGGGCCCCAGATGCTGCCACACTGACTGCCCAGACATCCTCTGCTTGTTCCCATGGTTGCTGTTCCCTCCTCATAAACCATCAAGCCTCGCGCAAGCCTGGCACTAAGTCATGGTTCTGCTGATGTCCTTCATTTCTGGCTTGCAGTGGTCCCTCCCTCTTCCACGTGTGGTTGTTCTGTGAAGCTGAGAACCAGTCCCAGTGCTGTGAACTCCAATGGTGGCTGGTGTCCCTCAGCCTGACTTGCACACATAGTCCTAAAGGATGTGCATGTACCCAGGACCTTGGTACACCCCTGACACTGGCCTTGCTATTCTCTGGCCCACACCTTACATGCATGACCTCAATACCTCAACAGTCTTCCTGGAGAGAGGAGCACTGAAGAAAATCCATAGTTTGATAAGGATGGATGATCCAGGTTGGATGAAGTTGAGAGCCATCCCTGCCCATGGCAGGGAGGTTGGACTAGATGATCTCTAGGGTCCCTGCCAACCTAAGCCATTCCATGATTCATTCTGTGAAAATCAACCTTCTGGCAATCTCTTTGCACAACCCTGCGTAAGTTGGTGCACATGCAGGGTGCACAGGGGGGCTGTCTGCAACACAAGGGGTACACAACTAGGTCTAGACAGGTGCTTTATGGCCCACTCTGTGGTATGTGGGCACCCAGACACCCATGGTTTTATTTTCATAGCATCCCAAGGTCAAAAATGGGGATCACTCACACAGTGACACCATGAAGAAGGTCGCACAGCCAGGAATGGACACATTCTGGGGAGATACACCCTATTCCATGAACCCAAGCCTGAGTGCTGCTCCACCCTGGAACTACCTTCTGGTTCATTAATCACAGAGCCCATCAGAAGAAAAAAGACTTCTTAGGCTGGCTCACTAAGATTCCTCTACCTGCAACCCGGAGTCCTCAGCTCCAAGGGGCTGAGCTAATATCTCCTGCTATTCTGAGCATCCTGAAATATGAATGATGCTGGGCAACCACAGGGGACAGCTGGGAGGGAAACAGGAGCATTAACAAAGCATGTTTTGTGTAAGGACACCCCTCGTTGGCACCAGAGGAAGATTGCATAACCATGCAATGCTTTATTTATTACTGTCGTGTTAACTGCTCGAGCTGCTTTCAGATCACACACCACCCAACACCCGTTTAATTTTTCAGCTTTTTAACTGGTTTAGCAGACTCCACCCCTGGCAGACAACAATCACTTAGGAAAAAAGAAATCTTTATTTTATATTTTTTTTCTTTTTGTATACTTGTACACAAGTAAAATAAAATGCATATCTATATATACTGCAATCTTGTGAAGGAGAAGGCAGCATTCTTTAACAAATGCTGCCCGTAAACATGGTGTGATGGAATGAATATGGAAAAACTGCAATATTCATAAACATAGGATTAAAACAGCATCAAATTCATTACCTCTGCAAATGGGAACCTGCAATACTGTTCAGTGTGATGTCAAGTTACAAACAGATTTTAGACATTCTTTTCAGAGCATTTCTTACACTTTTTTTTTTTTCCTGTAAATAAACCATATTTCTTTACCATCTGCTGTAGCAAAAGCTGCTTTGTGGGCAAGTGCAGTTCCAAAGACCAAAGGTATAATTCACAGGTTTCAGGACAAATAAATTATGTACATCTTGGTGTTTGTCTTTTTTTGTGTGTGTGTGTTTTTTTTGTTTTGTTTTTTTTTATAAAGGCATCCAGTTAACTTTTGTGTAACAAAGCTTTCTCAAGGTGGATGGAAGTTCTGCTTTTGTTCGCAACATTTATGGAGGTCAGCAAAAGTCTAGTATTAAAGTGTCATCAACCCAGGACAAGAGTTAATTTTAGCAGAATAACAGTAAGCTCCACACCAAGGGGGGGATCAAAAGGCTTAGGCTGAGCTGTAATGTGGAGCTGTTTCCTTGCTGGGTGAGGCGGCACTGGGCCTTTGATCTGTTCTTTTTAGAGCAGCCCTGTCTCTTTTTGGTTGGGACTGTGGAAGGTTCAATAGGCTCTAGAAACTCTGGTTTCAACTTGGTCAAAGGAGGGTCTACAATGCTGGGGAAGGTCCCAAAGGGGGAATCGTTTATCTGCTGTTTGCTGCCATTTTTGGAAGGGTCCGTCTCAACATACTTGGGTTTGGACATGTTCTCCTTATCCTTGAGGTGGTTGTTGGAGGATGGCCGGCTGCTGTGGGATGAAGGACCTGCCTTGCCTTTAGCTTCATAAATAAAAGACTTATCCATTTCTGGCTGGCAGCACTTGGAGGAGCTGTCGTGGGAGCCAAGGGGCGGGACCCCGGTCGGCAGTTTGCCAGATCGGGTCTTAGTGCTAAAAACACTTGTTCGTATCTGGTTGAAGGAGTCGACACATCCCTCCAGGTCGGAGCTCTGCAGCTTCTTGAGGTCTTTCCCTGCCAAGCGAGGGGGGAGGTGGCACTCTAGCTCTGAAGAGGATCCTTTAAACTGCTTAAACCAATTCCAGAGAGACCGAGCCTGGCAGTCACAGATCCACTGGTTGCCATTCAGGCGCAGGTACTGGAGGGACACCAGGGGAGCCATGGTCTCCCCCGTGAGCACTGTCAGGTTGTTGTTAAACAGATACAAGGTCATCACTTTCCCAAGGTCATGAAAAGACCGGCGGTGAACCAGGCTCACTCTGTTCTGGTGCAGAAGCAGACGGTCAAGGTTGATCAGCCCACGAAAGACGTTCTCTGACAAGCTCTTGATTTTGTTCCCGTGCAAAAACAGGTAGGTGAGGTTTGCGAGATCTATGAAGGTGTCATCCAGCAGGTTCTGCAGATTATTATCCTGAAGGTAGAGATATTGCAAGGAGAACAACCCTCGAAAAAGCCCTGTGGAGAGCTCCAGGAGCCCACAGCGATCCAGGTGTAAGGTGTGGAGGTGAACAAGACCCCGGAAAGTGACAGGGTTGATAGTTTTCAAGTTCGTGTTGTCGCTGAGATCTAACTCCTCCAGTTTGTTGAGCCCATAGAAGGCTCCAGGCTCAATGAAGCTGATGTTGTTGGAGTGGATCCAAAGAATCGTCATGTTGCGGCAGTAGGTGAAGCTGGTGGACTTCACAAGGGTTATCTTGTTGTTGTGCAAGAAGATGCGCTGGCTCTGGATAGGTATCTCAGTGGGGATTGCTGTCAGTCCTTGCTGCTGACAACTTATTGTAATCTTCGGTTCACTGTAACATACACACGCCCCGGGGCAAGACTCCACTTCTGACTGGATGTTCAAGCAAAGCACCAAAATCAGCAGTTTGATTCCTAAAGGATAACAAAAATAGTACACAAATTAGGTGGGGTCATAGGAGAGCGTTTTTCTTTGCAACTAATAGATGAGCCTGAAAACCACCCTTCGAAGTGTGTTGCCACTAACCGCAAACAACATATGCCAGGGGAGCCAAACAATTAAAACACAGAATTAAAAATGCTCTACCACTCAACACAACAGCTAAAATAAATACACACTTGCAGTGACAAAGTTTGAGCACCTCCTCAGCCCTTCACGCATGGGAGGCCCCTGGCTTTGGTAGCCAAAGAGACTGATGGTCATTATGTGTTTGCACCATGGATCCTGAATACACATCTACTGTAGGTTCTGTTCCAAGGAGCCTACCTCTGAGCAAAGGGATTGTCTTCTGGAGGACCATTTGTCTCTGCCACAGGCACATTTAGCCCAGTTCAGCCTATGGGGAAGCATCTAGCCAGCTATGGCTGATGCCTGCAGCCACAAGGATGCAACCCTGCATCCCATTCCAGCAGGACCACCAACTCCTGGCTTTTTGGGATCATTGAACAACTCTCCAGAACAAGCAGGTGTCCCCAGCTTGCATTCAGAATGGGGCTTTTGTGACTCCGTGAACAATTTTGGACTGATCTGGTCTTCCTGTAGGAAATAACCATGAGGGGTTCCCAGAATAACTTACTGGTCAGATCTGCCTGTAGAGGTCCTGGGGCCAGGAGCATCCTTTCCTTCTCCTGGTCAAACCTTTACACCACATATTCTTGCTTCCCTTCCTCTCCTTTTTCCCCTTGAATCTGTGCAGCCACCAAGGAAGAGGAGAAAACATCATGTTTTTCCACAGAGAGCAGTGATGTTGTTGGAGGAAATCACATGTAATGCTTGATTCGGGGATTCCTCAAAGTTTGCAAGGCACAAGTAGGTTTCATGTGTCCCAAGTGTGCAGGCAGCCCACCAGGGTTGAAGAGCCCCTGAGAGGAACATTTTAGGGATATGGTTTAGCAGCTGGCTTGGTAGAGTAGGGTTATGGTAGGACTTGATCATCTTAAAGGTCTTTTCCAACCTCAACAATTCTAAGATTTTTTCCTGGTGCTGACCACCTGCTTCCCCAGGAGCTGGGCTGCAGAGGAATCACAAGGAAGCATTTTGATTCACCTGCTGGGAGAGGGCCAGGAGAATGGGCAGAGGCTGTGCAACCAGCATCGTCTTCTGAAAGGGGACCTGGGAGGGAGGGTCAGTGTGAACCTGGGAGGGGTACTTTTGGGACACTTAATTGCATAGGGCCAGCACCAGAACTGTTGCCTGAGACACATCTTATGGTTGGACTGAATGATCTTCAAGGTCTTTTCCAGCCAAGATGATTCTATGATCTATGAACCTCCAGCTGAGGCACCTGCAGAGGCACCTGCTGTTCCCTGCCCATGGTGGGGAAGGCGGGGAAGAGAGGCAGTTTCAGTAGGGCTTTACCAGCAATTAGCAGCAATTAATTAGATTGTTTCCTCTAAACATAGCTAAAATGAACAGGCAGCAACTGCAGCTGCAGGAGGTGCCGTTTGTGAAATACCACGTGCGAGCAGGGACACGTGTGTCTCCTTCCCAGCCCATCTCAGCACCTCTGGCAAGAAGACATGTTCCTCCCCAGAAAGACACGTTCCTACCCATCGCCGGGGACCTCCAGTCCAGAGACAACCACAGCTTTCCCACTTCACTGCTGTCGGAGTTTTTTGTTTCCTCAAAAGACTGAAAATGCTGCTCAGGCATGTTGATGCCTCATTGCACCTTAAAGTAAAACAGCAGAGTTCAAAAAGTCAGGCAGAAAAGGGCAACAACGCAGAATGGGATAAACTGGGGAGACTGAAGAGAGCCTGGTGGCATCCAGCCACCCATGCAGCTCCCTGGGGCAAACCCTGGAGACAGCAAAGCCTGAAAGGTGATTGTGGTGCTCATGAAATCACATTGTCTCTGCATGGAAGTCACAACTTCAAACCCCAGCGATAAAGGATTAAACCCCACGGAAATCACACCAGGCTGTTTGCTGAAGCAATAGAATCGTAGAATTGTTTAGGTTGGAAAAGACCTTTAAGATCATCAAGTCCAACCATTAACCTAACTCTACCAAGCCCCCTGCTAAACCACGTCCCTCAGCACCACATCTCCATGGCTTTGAAACCCCTCCAGGGTTGGGAACTTGGAGAAGCCATGGTGAGAATGTTGCTTTTCTGCGATAACAGGTTGAGATTCCAGGCCTCAGTTTTGGTCTAGTCAAAATAATTCAGCGTGTGGAGCTAATAAATCTGTGGTGATCCAACAGGCCAATATAGGTGGGAGACTCCTATATATCATAGTCCACACAGGAGGGAAAATAACAGCTCAGCATGCAGAGATAATTTGAGGCTGATATTATTAGCTGCTGAGCATCCCTGGAAGGCAGTGTGTTGAGTGCAGTATTATGACACATTCTGGCTGGCTTGTCATGTTTTGACATATCACGTCCCATTGTATGGAGCAAAGTAACACGAGGCAACTGAAATCCCTGCTGGAGACATGTCACACCAAGAGGAGCCTCCTGGGAAATTAAAACAATGCTGGCAACTCTGACCAGCACGGTGCCTCTCTGGCTGATAATGAAAACCTGTAGCCAGAGAAATACAACTTTCTGGAGCCTCTTTTTTCAGTTTTGTGATTCAGATGATGGGGCCGGGGTGGCCTTGGAGCAATGGGATCCACCACCTGCTCCAGCAGAGCAGTGGCTGTGGACACCAGTGCAGGCTCCATGGCTCTTCCCAGCAGCTCCTCCCTGCTTTGGCAATACCGTGGGGGCTACTCGAGGAAAATCCAACCACAACCCAGATAGATCCCACATGTCTTATAAATATGTGACACACTCACAGAGGAGTGAAGGCAAAGAACCGTTCCTCTGGGAGAGGAATCACAATGACAACACTCCTGTTCCAGCTCCAGCCAGGGGAGGCAAGTGCATAATAAATATATGTATACACGGGGAGAGAAAGAGAGAACATGAAGCAGCCAGCAGAGAACAAGCCATGCATATGAATAGCACCCTGCCCTGGGCCACCCCCTCCCAACAGCCCTGCTCCTGCACAGAATTACAGCACCCCAGGGTGGTGGGGCTTGGAAGGGACCTCTGGGGATCATCTGGTCCAACCCCCCCCCCTGCTCCAGCAGCTCACCCAGAGCAGGGGGCCCAGGATCATGTCCAGGCCCCTTTGGAATCTCTCCAGAGAAGGAGACTCCACAACCTCTCTGGGCAGCTTGGGACAGGCTCAGACACCCTCACACCAAACAACTTTCTCCTCTTGCTCAGATGGAACCTCCTAGGTTCCAGTTTGTGCCCATTGCCCCTTGTCCTGTCACTGGGCACCACTGACAAGGGTCTGGGCCCAGCCTCTTGATAGCTTTAGCTATTGATCAGCATTGACCAGATCCCCTCAACAGCCCCAGAGATCTCAGCCTTTCCTGAGCACAGAGATGCTCCAGGCCCCTCAGCATCATTTGATTGCTTGTGCCTTGAGACCTTTCTGATGGAGAGAGCTGCCAGGGCTGGGCAGCAAGGTCCTGGCCCAGCTTCTGGGTGTCTGCAGAGCTGGAGACACGAGGCTGAAGCTGGAAGCTCCAGGCTTCTCCCCAGCACAGAGGAGCAGAAGGGAAGGGATAAATCCTGCTCCATTCTGAACCATGGCTTTTCTTCTCCCACTGCTGCTGCCTGTGAGTCAGTGGCACTGAGAGCCGGCTGCCAGCCCAGCAGCACAGGGAAATTAATTACAGGCAGGGCTAGCCTGTGTGCTTTAATTAGGGACCTGGTGTTCATGAGCTGCTCGGATTAGCTCCTTTCACCAGAGACAGTTACTGTCAATCATCCCCCAAAGATTTTTTCCAGTTAGTTTCCCATCGTGCAGCTCAACCATGTCCTGACTGATCCATGACAAAGCTCAGCACTCAGCAGCCATCAGAGTCCCCGGCCAGTGCAGGGCCTGAAGCAAGGGCAGGAGGAGGTGCAGTCCACACTGGGAAGCCAAGGTGACCCTTTCTCCCCCAGCCAGACTGGGGTGCTGTGGCAGAGACCAGAAGGACCATGCCTTGGCCTTCCCTTGCTCCTCCAAAGAACTCCTCCTTCACTGGTGTTCAACCAGTAACTGTGCCTTGTGCTCAGTGTGTCCCAGACCACAGTGGTCACCAAGTGCCATAAGTCATCCAAGTCATCCAGACCTTGCACCAGGATAGTTTCATTTGCCCAATTCCAGGCAAATATTACCTTGCTTTTCTGACCAAGTGACCACTGTAGGACAGGGATGAGCACATAGCAGGGTCCTGGGACAGGAAGTTTGCTAAGACCTGGCATCAAGCCATGTTAACAACAACTGTACAGTTTTAGGATGGTCTGAAGCACAGCTGAGCTTGCTCCTGTCTGTCTGGAATAAATCCCCATATTTTCAGGTAATCTCTTACACTAGACCAAGACCTGCACGATCAAGACAGGCCAATGGTGTCACAGCCCTGTACCCCTGGGGCTGAAGCCCATCAGTTGAAAGCAGACCCCTGTTTTGGGGCCCTGTGTCATGTGGCAAAGCACAGTCCCAAGCCCCTTGACGCTGAGCCAAGCACTGCAGCACGGTGTGGAGCATCACCTCACTGAGCCTCGTGCTGCACCACAGGGCTGGGGCCATAGTGCAGAGGGAGGAGCTGGAGGAAGCTCCAGGGATGGTGTTGCAGAGATGTGTACAGGAACTGGGCACCCCAACACCCATCAACTGAGCATCCTGGCACAAAACCAGGTGCTCCACATTCTTCTGTTCTACTCTCCATCTCCCCTTGCTCCTTCTCATTTTTGATAACCACCTCCTTTCCATTCTCCTTCCCTCCTTCACAGCTATCATGTCCCAGGGCTTGTCCAGCTGAGGTGAAGGCATCACCCAGGCAAACCAGTCCATTCCCAGAGAGGCCAGAACACACCCTGGCAGTGCCCAGAGCCTGTACACCATGCTGCAGCTTGTTTCCCTTGGCACAAAGCAGAGGGAAGGATGAAGACCTTCAGGGAGGCAAAGAACACACAGACACAGCTTAAAAATTGCCAGGGACAGTGTGAGTGTTGTGGGCTTCTGCTCCTCTTGGGAGGCACCAAGTATCCATGATGCTGAAAGGTCCCAGTGGATACTGTCCTGAGCAGAAAAGTCAAGGCCCTGGTTGAGGGCAGATGACAAGAATCCAGGAAACCTGGGCAGAAGGAGCCCAGTGACTCCACAGCCTGGCTGGCACAGGCAAACACCATCCATTGTTTTCCTGGAGTGCTGGTTTCAGCTCTGGCTGTGGGTTCCTTCCTTTTCCAGGAAAAACACACCCTGCCCTTAGGCCAAAAATACAGGAGATACTCATTGGTGTCACAGGGAGGAAGGAGGTACAAAGGTTCACTGTGTACCCATTCCTGTGTCAAGCCCAGCTCCCAATGGGGAACTACAGCATCCTTCCCTCGACCTGCCAGATCATAGAATCATAGAATCATTTAGTTTGGAAAAGACCTCTAGGATCATCAAGTCCAACCTTTGTCCAACATCTCCCTGACCCCTAGACGATGTCCCAGAGTGCCACATCTACTCATTATTTGAACCCCTCCAGGGATGGTGACTCCACCACCTCCCTGGGCAACCTGGTCCAGTGCCTGACCACTCTTGCAGTAAAGAATGTCTTCCTAATGTCCAATCTAAACCTCCCCTGGTGCAACTTGAGGCCAATCCCCTCTTGTCCTGTCATTAGTTACTTGGGAGAAGAGACCAACACCAGCCTCACCACAATCTCCTTTTAGGTAGTTGTAGAGAGCAATGAGGTCTCTTCTCAGCCTCCTCTTCTCCAAGCTAAACAATCCCAGTTCCCTCAGGCACTCCTCTTACAACATGTTCTCCAGACCCCTCAACAGCTTCATTGCCCTTCTCTGCACACGCTCCAGCACCTCAATAAGTCCACCTGGAGCTCTGTGTATGCAGTGTGCTCCTACCACCAACTGCCAACTAACCAACACTGGACCCTCCACCACTCGCTGGAGTCTTCCACCTGCCAGACTCAACCTTAATGCCCATCTCTGAGAAAAAAGGCCTTGGTGTGACACCCAGTCCCTCATCTTATAGATGAGAAGCTATTCCTACCCCAGCACTTGATTAAAACTTAACTGGATAGTTCCACGCAAAGGCAGAAGATGAAAGACAATCCAGCACCTGAAACTTTCAGTCCCTCCAAGCCTTTGGCTTTGAGCTTAGCATTTGCTCCTCCAGAGCTTTCTTAAAAGCCAAGAAACCTCCTTCAGTCAAACTGCTGCACTTCCCCTTTGCCATCTCAGAAGTGTTATGACTCATGGAACTGGGAAGCAATTAAAGCGGGTTCATTATCTGCCTTTCCGCCGGTCCCCTGTGCCATCACATTGTCAAACATGGCAATTAGAAAGAAAAGGCTCCGGGGGCCTCTAATAGATGCTTTGCAAACTTTTTAAGAGGCCAAAGCAAAATGCAATTTTCTGCAGTTTGCAGAGCCGTGGCCTTTCTCCGCTGCTCCGCACTTGTCTCTATTGATTTGGAGATATTATAATGCAGCTTTCCTACACTGAAGGGTCAATAATCATTTGAATTCTCTCCTAGTTGGAAATAAAGGGAGTGCTTTATAAGACAAAGCCTTTTGCTGATGCACACAGCATTTTGTCTTTGTTTATAGTGTGGAGACGCTGTAGCTGCTTCATTCCCTGTGGGGGAGTGTTTGAAATGCAGCACATGGCTTTGAGAGACCCTCTGCAAAGTAGCTTCAGGGGCTCCTGCTCTGGCCAGAGGTGGGTGTGCAGGAGTGTGCATGTCAGAAGAAGAGGGCAGCACATTTATGCATTTCAAGTTGAAGGTGAAGTGAGGCATGAATGAGGGAGGAGAATTGGTTTGGACTAAGTTTCTCCCCATGCTGGAGTTTCCCTCCCTTATGAAGGTTGGTTCATGATGGTGCAGCTGGAGTGGTTTTAGAGTAAGAAGGAGGGAGAGGAGAGGAGAGGAGAGGAGAGGAGGGGAACGGAG
>VYZX01022763.1:51648-99785 GCA_013401335.1 Brachypteracias leptosomus
AGAGGAGAGGAGAGGAGAGGAGAGGAGAGGAGAGGAGAGGAGAGGAATGGTGCTCTGCCACCACACAAGCACCTGGAAGATGCAACCAGTGCTACAACTCTGGGGAACCAAGGAGCTGAAGCAGGTTTCAGCCCACAGGTGCCCACTGCCACACAAGTGTCCTCAGCAGCCCCCAGCAGCCAGCTGCAGTAGAAACATCTGGGGCTTCCGCAGGTCCTGTGGCATGTCTGCAGCTTGGTGGGGATGTTGGGGTGTCAGGCACCCCTCTTGAGATAAACAGTCAGTGGGGTCACTGCTCCAGCTCGAGCAGGCTGATCACAGCTCCGTATCTTCTCTGAGGCACTGAACTGCTCTCCAGGCTCAGCTGACTGGGTCAGCTCCATCTCCACCTCCATGAGCTGCTGCTGGAGCTCAGAGTCCCATGCCTCACACCAAAACACCTACAGCTTGTTCTGGTGCTGAATCCCAGCTGCCTAAAAATAGGCAGCTAATTCCCTTGTAGACATGCCTGAGGGGCTGAGATGCCAACATAAGCACTGGCAGATTTGTCACAGCTCTTCTAGGAGACCTGAGCTCTTCCAGCAGCTGGAGCTGGTGTGACAGAAGGTTTAGGCAGCAACGCTTAGTCACCTGAACCCCACCCCTGAATTCTATGGGTACAGTCCCTGATCCCACACGCTCTGGGACTGCAGCCAGATCCACTAACCTTTGGGGCTGTGGTTCTCTCTGGCAGTGCAACCTCAGTCCTGCTCTTGGGTATAAACACCCTCTGCCCTGAACAAGACAGGATTTCAGCAGAAAAAATATCCTATGTGGCCAGAAATGAAAGGTCATTTCCGTAATGCATCCAGGCAGGGGATAGAGGCAATAGATGTGCCATTTCCTAACTCCTCAGTGTTCATCTTTCCCACCTAAATCACACTCCCTTAATGTGATTTTGGGGCTTAATATTGCAGGGATATTTTGAAAGGAAGAAGGTAAAAGCAAGTTCTATCATGTGCAATTCTTAGAATCCATCCTGGCAAATCTCCAGAGGGGTTTGAATGCTGATTCCTCAGCACCGTTTAGGGCTGAGCTACATGGCTCGTTACGTGAGCAGAGTGCAGCACAAACCTCAACCAGAGCACCTCTGTCCTGGGCCAAGGCAGGTACCCCAGCTGTGGTGTTCCCCAGCCCTGCCACAGGCTCTCCCAGCATTTTGGCAGCAGCATCGCTGTAGCCTAACAACATTTGGGCAGGGTTATGCTTTTGGTGGTTTGCCAGCATTTTCCCTCAGCAACACCGTGGAGAGAAAGGAAAAGGTGATGGGGAAGAGTTCATGTTTCAGCAAATTCGAATATGAACTTCATGAGAAGCAAAAAAATAAAAGTCTCTCCTCTAGCCAGAGGGTTTTCCTCCTGCTGAATTTCAAAGGCTTGCTGCAAGCCATGGTGGTGTGAAACAGTCTCAAAGAAAAGGTCACGAGAAACCTTCACAGGGGAAAATATCAAGGGATTTAAATACAGGAGTCATTAGGTCCCTGCATAACAATAACACTAATATCAGTTATCACAACCTAGTAATGCCCTGTGAGGCCAGAAAAGCCCTCATTAGAATATAGGAATGTGAAAAGAGCTGCATGGAGTCAGTCAAGGGCCTGTTTGGGCTGGTCTGACAGCGTGGTCAGCAGCAGATGGGGTGGAAAGGCCCATCTCCATTCAGAAATGGTGTGAGCATTGCCCTGGTGTCTTCTCCAAGCCCCAACAGTAGCCCAGGGCCTGCCTGAGGCAGAATTTCCCTGTCTCCTTAACAGACCATGAAACCTTTCCACAAAGGTTGGACTTGATGACCCTAGAGGTCCTTTCCAACCTAAATGATTCTATGATTCTCCAAGCTCTAGGTCATCATATGAATGATGACATTTTTGCTGTACTTCTCCACATCTTTTCCAGGTCCTCTTCACTGGCAGGGTGGGAGGACAACACTTGGGATGCAACTACAGCATGGACTTATAATGGACCCTGAGGTTTAGATGTCCTGCTCTGTCCCTTGCAGCTCCCACACTCTGCCATGGTTCCACGCTGAGCTCTTCAGTGAGCCCTCCACACAGTCCCCAAGATCACTTTGCTGAGTGGCAAGAGCTCATTTAGAGCCCATCACGGCGTTTGTTTAGGGAAGGGTCTGGGCTGGTTGCCAGTGTACATTACTCCGTATTTATAAATGCTGAATTGCATCTGCCATCTAGTCTGTGGTTATGAATTTTACCATCAAACTCCCTTGCTGCAACAAATCATGTGCCCAAATATCCACTTTCCTTCAAGCAGAAATATTAGCATGGTTCACAGTTGTGCCCAAATCTTAAAATGTCAGCTGTCTGGAAGCAGTGACATCTTCCTGGTCCAGCAGCCAAGATGCAGCAGGAGTTCACAGAAATAAGGACCCGGTAATCCCTACCTATCAACACAGGTCAAAGATGCTCCTTAAAATGGTTTGTGTAAAACAAACATCTTTGGTATGAGGTTATTCTCCTAGGCATTAAAAAGCTGACCTAGTTATCCCTGTTCCCTATGGATTGGAAAGTCCTATAGATATCCTAGGCCATGCTCCAATGAGTGCTCCTGACAGCTCTATGCTCTGCCATCTCACCTGGTGGGACTAAGACTCTGCCAATTCTATCAGCAGAGGCAGAATTTTCAGCTGTTCTCGTGTAAGGTGTAATAAATCCACGTGTTTTCCATCTGTCCTGCTTCCAACTATCTATTGCACATCTGGAAGGGAAAAGCTTGTGACCTTTCAAAGAGAAAAACTTAAGACCTTAAAGTAAAAACAAGGATAATTCCTGTAGGAAAGGCATCTTATGTTGGGTTTATACATTCAGTCCCAGGCCTGACCCTATTCATCCCTGGTCCTTTCCATGTAGATAGTGTAGGTCCCACCCAAACTCTCCCAGTATTCCCTTTTTCTTTCTCAGAGGTGAGCTGGTGTCCCCACTGCATGCCAGAGCGTGTCCCCTTTCAGGATGTGATCATGTATGGTCACTTAACACTGAAATGCCCATGGCCACACTCAGCTCTCTTAAAGACATAGCATGAAGTCTTGGCTTTGCCTTGCTCCTGGCCCTCTCTAGTGTCCCCTCCACCAGAGTGACACTGCAAAGGTCCCTGCAGCACAGGCACCTCCAGGCCAACCTCAGCATCAGCCCCTGGACTCAGCAGAGCACAGGGATTTGCAGGGACCCGGCTCTGAGCAGGTGACTTTGAGATGATGCTGTGCCAGTTACCAACTACCTCAGCAATAGCTGGAGGAGAGGCCAAATCTCATGCAGATACCCCATGCAGGGGACAGTCTGTGACAAAGGCAGGAGTCCAAGGCAAGTACCTGATGTGGAAGTCAATGAGAGGCAAGAGGTTTAGGCAGAGAATGCTCAGTGCCCAAAGGGAAGGTGAGAGCACATGGCCTGGAACAAGCATTTGGAGCATCTGTGGCACCCTGAGAAAAAGGAGCACAAAGAAGGGGAAAAAAAAGAAGAGGATAGGCAGGAAGGCTGCAGGAAAGCCAGCAGAACAAGGGTAGACAGACATCCGTGGAAACCTGCAGGTACAAGTTGAACTCTCCAAATCCACCTGTCATGAACTTATTGTGGACAACCACTGTGAACAGCTCTTGTGATCCCAACACAGAGCTGCAATGATGCACCTACTGCAAAGCTGAGCTCGGTGAGCTCAAGGGGAAGTGAGGTCCTTCTTCACAACCTGTGAGAAATGCCACATCTGCATTTTTTCCAAGTCATGGCCACCAGTGGCCATGGTACTACCAAAGCTATCCCTGCCACATTGCATTTGCAAAGCATTCACAAGGGTTTGTAGTGACAGGATGAGGGGTAATGGTTTTAAGCTAGAAAAGGGTGGATTTAGGTTGAATGTTAGGAAAAAGTTCTTTAATATAAGGGTGGTTGATCCCTGGAACAGGTTGCCCAGAGAGGTGGTGGAGGCCCCATCCCTGGAAACATTCAAGGTCAGGCTTGATGGGGCTCTGAGCACCAGAGTTAGAGATGTCCCTGCTTCTTGTAGGGGGGTTGGACTAGATGACCTTTGGAGGTCCCTTCCAACCCAAAACATTCTATGATTCTATGAATGTATGACCAAAATCCAAATGCAGCCCAGTAAATCCCAGCAGATCTCAGGCTGCCTAAGAGAGCAGACCAAAAGAAGCTGTGACTGCACCCAGCACAGTGGGTGAGAGCATCATAAGTGGTCACGATCCCCATTCCCATCTTATCCAGATGAGACACATCCAGCACATGGCATGAACAGGATCACCTATGCTATTGCCACCATTCCATCTTCCTACTGTGAAGAATGATGTGAGAAAATCTGCCTTGTGAATCACAACCAGCTCCTACAGAAGTTAGCAATATCTGTGCCATATTTGTGAAAAATCAGGGACAAACAGGTGTCCAAAGGAAGTAAACTCTGGCTCCTGGGATGACTTCGATCTCCCATGGAGCCTGAAACAACTCAGGAATGCTTCAAAACATTATTACTAAGAAGTAGTTTCCTGCACATCCAAAGCTGGCATTGGTGAAAGCACCGTGTGACTCATGGGCAGGAGAGGTAGAGCTCCAGATGGCATTTACACCTGCTCCCCCCCAGCCATCTGGGCCTGCACCCCACCCGCAGCTGCAAACCCACCCCCACACTTTCAGCACGGCAACTGCCCCCTTGCACCAGGCAGCGCTTTTCTCGGTTTTTCCTCTAAAATGACACTTATCTCAGCTTTTGCTTACAGACCCAGCATCTGCAGGGAATGTGGAGAGGAGGAATGAAGTCTAGGCAAGAGCCTGGAAGGAGAAGTTCCTCCAAAAATTTCCCACGACCTCGGTTGTGTTGTCGGCATGGAGGTGTACAACTCCCGCAGCTGAAGAAACAGCTTGGGAGCTAATGCCCCAGGCAACACACGTAGGACAGAGGGAGGGAGAGCATTTTAATTCCAGCTTTAGACACAATCACTTTTTCAAAGAACAGCCAGAAATGGAAACATGAGAGCAGAGAGGGGTGACTGGAGAGCATGTTTCTCCACCCTGCTCACAACTTGATGCTCTCCTCTCTGAGCCTGGATGACCAGAGCTCTCCACACCACCCCATGACTCGGCACCTTGAACAGTGCAGTAACACAGCTGGGCAATGAATCATTGAATAGAATCATAGACTGGTTTGGGTTGGAAGGGACCTCCAAAGGTCATCTAGTCCAACCCCCCTACAACAAGCAGGGACATCTCAAACTAGGTCAACTTGTTCAGAGCCCCATCAAGCCTGACCTTGAATGTCTCCAGGGATGGGGCCTCCACCACCTCCCTGGGAAACCTGTTCCAGTGATCATGCTCATATTAAAGGACTTTTTCCTAATGTCCAACCTAAATCTACCCTTTTCTAGCTTAAAACCATTACACCTCATCCTGTCACTACAAAACCTAGTAAACAGATCCTCCCCTGCCTTCCTATGGGACCCTTTCAGGCATTGGAAGGTCACTACAAGGTCCCCCCAGAGCCTTCTCTTCTGCAGGCTGAACAACCCCAGCACTCTAAGCCTGTCTTCATAGGAGAGGTGCTCCAGCCCTCTGATGATTTTTGTGGCCCTCCTCTGGACATGCTCCAACAGGTCCATGTCCTTCTTGTGCTGGGGGCTCCAGAACTGGACGCAGTACTCCAGGTGAGGTCTTCCCAGGGCAGAGTAGAGGGGCAGAATCACCTCTCTTGATCTGCTGGCCACAGTTCTTTTGATGCAGCCCAGGATAGGATTGGCCTTCTGGGCTGCAATTGAGCATTGTTGGCTCATGTCCAGCTTTTCATCCACCAGTACCCCCAAGTCTTTTTCCACTGGGCTGCTCTCTAGCATGTCCTCTCCCAGCCTTTATTGGTAATGAAATGCAGAATCATAGAATGTTTTAGGCTGGAAGGGACCTCTAGAGGACATCTGGTCCAACCTCCCTACAAAAGTAGGGACATCTCTACCTAGGGCAGGCTGCTCAGAGCCCCATCAAGCCTGAAATGTAAGGTCTCTACCATGACGTTGCCCTACAGTGAGTTCTGTGGTGCACGCACAGACACAGGGTGTTTCTCAGCACCCTCCTGGCTCCTCCATCCAGGGGTGGGACAGGACCCCAGTCTAACCACACTCCCCACTCTGCCTCCTCTCCTGGCATCCCTCCCTGCTCCCTGGCATGCATCTTCACGACGTTCGCACGGCTTATTCTTTCCTTCCCAGATAAAAGCTGATTTTTAATAAGTGTGCAAATTCAGCTGCTGCTGCCTTTATCGGGCACTGGCTTTGCCTCCTTCGCTGCTTCAGCATTAGACATGCTTGCCTGCCCCTCTGCAGCTCCCTCATCCATCCTGCCAGATAAGACACATGACACCCACCACTCTTTCTCTGGGATGTGCAGGGAAGCTAAGCAGGAACACAATAGGATGCTCATGATACACCTCCTGTCTACCCGGGGACCAGGAAGCAAGCGACAGGGAAGGATCCCTCAGTAAGTTTGCAGATGACACCAAGTTAGGTGGTAGGGTAGGGTTGTACCCTCCAGAGGGACCTGGACAGGCTGGACTGATAGGCCGTGACCAATTGTATGAGCTTTAACAAGGCCAAGTGTCAAGTCCTGCACTTGAGCCACAGCAACTCCATGCAAAGCTATAGACTTGGGGAGGGGTGGCTGGAAATTGATGGGCAGAAAGGGACCTGGGAGTGTTGATTGACAATTGGCTGAACATGAGCCAGTGTGTGCCCAGGTGGCTAAGGCCAATGGTATCCTGGCCTGTATCAGGAATAGCATTGTCAGCAGCTCTAGAGAAGTGATCATCCCACTGTATTCGGTGCTGGTGAGGCCACACCTTGAGCAATGGGTTCAGTTCTGGACATCACAGGACAAGAAAGACATTGAGGTTCTGGAGAGGGTGCAGAGAAAGGCAACAAAGCTGAAGGGTCTCAAGGATAAGTCTTATGAGGAGCAGCTGAGAGAACTGGGGTTGTTTAGCCTGAAGAAGAGGAGGCTGAGGGGTGACCTTATTGCTCTCTACAACTACCCGAAAGGAGGTTGCAGAGAGGCTGGTGTTGGTCTCTTCTCTCAAGCTGCATCTGACAGGACAAGAGGAAATGGAATTAAGTTATGCCAGGGGAGGATTAGGTTGGACATTAGGAAAAACTCCTACATCGAAAGGATTATGAAGGCCTGGAACAGGCTGCCCAGGGAATTGGTTTAATCACCATCCCTGGATGTATTTAAAAGCCATCTAGATCTGGTGCTCAAGGATATGGTGTAGAGGTGAGCCTGGTAGAGACAGATAATGGTTGGACTTGATGATCTTGTAGGTCCTTTCCAACCATAGCAATTCTGTGGTTCTGTGATCCCAACTGAGGCAGAAGCCCACGGTGCCTGGCTGAGCCTCCCACACCTCTTACAACAGACACCCCATAACACACCACCAGGAATTCACACCAGATTTCCACGCCACAAGCCCTGGGCTCAATTTCCAGCCTTTGGGTCTCACTATGGCCACAGTAGATTATGGCACCTTCCTGCTTTTTAATCAAGGTGGATAAAAACTCCCCCATTCAGCCTTCAGCCTCCCTTCTTTATCCAGAGATCGTGTTCATCCATTTCACAACTACAGGGCATTAAATGTTCATAATCACCTGTTATCCAATATGGACCTTAAATCAATTTTAGAGTCGGTGCCCTGGAGCAGGCAGCCTGACAGAGTGGCCCACATTCCCTGCTCTGAGATGGATGACAGAGCATTTAGCTGTATTAAAATTCATGTTGTTTCACCATTGCCAGTCTACCAGGCACTTGTGATTGCTCTGCATTAGAGACTTGCCTCCATCATTATTTATCATGGCAAAATTCGAGTCAGCTGCAAACTTTACGGGCAAGTAATTTATATATATATTTTCCGGATCATTCATAAAAATAGTGAAATACAACGGAGTGAAAGCTGAATCCTGCAAAGCCACTGCGCAAGCAGCTTGCTCGGCAGCATCCTCCAACAACAATCACATTTCAAGAGCTTTTAGCTGCCTGTTTCTTAATCCATTTAATAACTGTCCATTGATTCAATCAAGAGTATATTTTCGACCAAGTAAATCAAGTGCCTGACATCAGTCTAAATATATTATGAAAATCCAGAGACTGGTTTTTATTTGTCCACATCTAATACGCCAGGACATTAGTCCAATCCTGGGGCTTGTTGGTGTTGTGGCAATATGATTAATGAATAATAGTGACAGAAATATCTTTAAAACAGTACTAGAAAAAAAATTGAGAACTCGGCTGGGTTTAAGAATCCCTTCTGGGAAATCAGTTGAAGTTAATGGCATTTCTATGCCTTTGATCTTTAGCTATGTTAAGATCTCCTCTTTCTTCTGCAGCACTGAGATCAAGCCAACCAGCCTCTCCTTACCTCCTGGGCTTTCCCAGTTGATGCTTTAAAGCAGTGGTGGGCACTGGCCTTCCCTGCCTCTGGGGGTCCCCTGGCTTTCTGATATAAGGAATTAGAAGTGGGGCTTCGTCTGCTAATTCTGACAGCGCTGCCATGCACACTTCCTTTGGAAGAGGCTCCACGGCTGGATTGCTGTCACTCTCCATAAGCCACTCCTGATGGATAGTGTCTCACCACAGCTGGGCATCCCTCTCTGGAGATGCTACTTCACAGCCTCCACAGGCAATTGCTAAAGCACTTAGGATCATTTCAGAGAAAAGAAAGGATTTCATTAGCACTGATTCCATGAGACTTGTTTTTCTCCAGGACTGGGTGTTCATGTCACTCTACCACCACCCTGTCAAACCAACAACCCTTCTTTTACTCTTCCACTGCATTCCTCCTCTGAGAAAGGGATGTTGTAGCAACACATTTTGCTGCAGCCCCTGAAGCACGTTACTTAATTAAAAGAACCAAACCATGAAGCTTATTGAAGGCAATCTTCATCCTATGGCCAGGACCTGCAAATCTCCACAGGGGCCCAGGCTTCACACCCTGCACACCATGCAGAGCAGCTCTAGTGCAGCAGGACTAATTTCCCCTAATACTAAGTGGCTATTAATATTTCATGATACTAAGAGAACTTTTTTTTTTCCATTTCATTTGCCTTCTTTGTTTAATTCACCTCCTTCAGCACCAGGAGGAAGACCAAGGACCAACTGCTGATTTGGGGGAAATAGAATAATGTCATCAAAGGAATGAAAAAAGGGAAGAAATTGGTCAAATTATGAATAGAAATTACATCAGAATCACAAACATGCACTCAGTCCTGCAGGATACCCCTGAGGTTAAGAGCAAGAGCATTTACCTGACAGTAAATATATATATTTACAAGCAGAATATTCCATATCTTGCGGCCTGGAAAAAACTCATCCCAGCATATCCACTGCTACTTTCTCTGGGATTTCTCACACTTGATGCAAGCCAAGGGAAGAGAAGAGTAAATCTTGTGGATTTGAAGACAGAAAAAAAAAAGATTCCTTGTTTTCCATTGCTCTTTTCCCTGCCAAAGTGGAAGCAAACTCTCCTTGCTCTGGGGAAAGAGCTCGTGCAAATTCTGCCAGGAGCAAGGATGACGCAAGCAAATGCTGCTGGTTCCAGTGGGCACTATCCTGACAACATGTTTCTAAAAGGTCTGCTTCGCACCAGCCTTGGCACACAAACCTCTTCAGCCCTCTCACCTCCCCAGACCAAGACTCCACCAAAACTCCCAGCAAAACATCTCAGCCCAGCAAACCCCCTCCAGCCTTGTGTGGAGAATCAGGCCAGGGAAACTACAAATACTTCAGAGTAAAGCCAAGAATTTCCAACTGTCCTTCTCCTCTGGTGCTTCTGTCTCTGCCTTCCCTCCCCCAGGGATTTTTTCAGTGATGTGGCATTAAGCAAACACCTTGATTACAGAGTCAGAAAGACTCGTGCATTACTACTTAGATCCCCATGAAAGCTATTTCCACTCAGGATTTCGATGCTGCCATTTCTGCTTCACCACCCTTGGCCTCTGCCTTGCCATTTTCCTCCTAAGATGTTATTTGGGGTGACATCCTCTTCACTTCCACCTCTTGCTGAGAAAAGTTCCAAACAGCCTCCCTTGTTGAACAGCTTGGTCAAGCCAGCACCATGCAGAAGCACCAAGCAGCAGCCTGACAGACCAAGCAACCAGGGAACACACACAGCAAATCATAGAATCACAGAATGGATTGGGTTGGAAGGGACCTCAAAGATCATCTAGTTCCAACCTCCCTGCATGGCAGGTTGATCACAAAGGAAATTGTGGACAAACTCTGCACTGACTGATAAGATGTCACCTCAGGGAAGGGTGTCCTCCCAGCACTTCAAGGACCAAGCCTGGGCTGTTTCCAGAAGAGGACAATCTCTTCTGGACTCACCCTGGTGTCTGCTGAAGGGTATGTGCAGCATCTCCTGCCTGCATCCCCCTCCTAGTCATCACCCCAGAGCAGCCTTTCTTCCTCACACTGCCACAAACCCAAGTCTTCCCCTGCCCTGTGCAAAGCCTTCTGCTTCCCTTTGCTCACCATTTTGTACTCCTCCAAGGTCTGGCTGCCTGGGGGGTCTATGTCCTGCCCCAGAGCCATCCAGGCTCCCTGTGTCTCCAGCCATGTGCCCTGCTGGGTTCACACAGGCCTTGCATTGACAAAATACCTTCTAGATCTTTATTCTTCCCAGATGACAGCACCCCTTGTTGAAGCCACCGTGTGTCCCTCATCCTTAAGATAATGTTTCCTGAATCCTCAAATCCCCTTTATTACCAAGACATTCCAGCTCTTTTCCCAGTCTAGAGGTCACCTTACGTTTTTTCCATTCCCAAATGCATGGCTTGACATTTGCTAATGTTAAAATCCAGCAGCTATTTCTTTCTCCTCTCCTCTTACGTGTTCAAATCCTGCTGAAGATGATGCATGCCTCTGAGCCCTCCTCTTAGCTGCTGGTGCCCAGAGGCTATTATCAGGGAACCAGCTCATCCTGGATTTGGAAGGTCCCTCTGGGGTTTCCTGGGCCAGGGTGAGGGGTGGGGGTGCCTGGTGGCTGCATATGTTCAAAATCGCTGCCTGAAATTAAATTAAACAAGTTCAATGTCCTCCTGTTCATCTTCCCTGGGACTCTGGCTTGTTGCCACAGGGCAGCATCCCCTCATCTCCAGCTGGATGGAGAGCAGCAAGGTGAGGGAAACAGCAACAATGGCTGGTTGCTGGGGCAAAGGCAGCTCTTAGAATCATAGAATCATTTAGGTTGGAAAAGCCCTCTAAGGTCATCAAGTCCAACCTTCATCCCAGCATCTCCCTGACCACTAGACCACGCCCTGAAGCACCACATCTACTTGTTTTTTGAACCCTTCCAGGGATGGTGATTCCACCACCTCCCTGGGCAGCCTGGTCCAGTGCCTGACCACTCTTTCAGTAAAGAACTTGCAGTAGCAAACCCTTCCAAGAGCTGTCAGCACCTAAAATTCAATGGCTGCAGTGGTTCTCACACTCATCTCTGCTGCCTGCAAAGCTGATGTTACTGCAAGAGGGTGGATACTTCCATCTCCAGGCCTTGGTGGACCTCAGCATGCAGGGGTTTGCTTAGCCAACTGAGTATGGAGGGGCTTGCAGGTGTGTCCATTGGTGTATAACCATTTCAACCATAAGCCCAACGTGGTGAGAGACCTGGTCGTCCTATCTGCACAACCCCCGACTTGAGGCAGAGACCTGCACCTTCATCTCCAGTTGGCTGGGCAAGGCAGGCAGATGGACACACTACAGCACCCACCAAAGCTACAACAAACAAAAGTTCATACTGGGTTGGAGGAACAACTGCTACTGGCTGAAAGATCCCAACCGAAGCTTAACATTAACTGGTTGATATATTGAGAGGAGGACGTGTGCTGTGATAGGCCATTGGGACCACTATTAGACCCAGACTCATTAGGCACTCTCATTAATGATCTAGATGAGAATGGGAGAAAATAGCAGGTTAATTAAATTTGCCCCTACTGAGCTGGAGGAGCTTTCAGCATTAGTGGGGATAGATAAATGACAGGGAGGGTTGTGGATAAAAAAAATGGCAGATTGATACAGGCTAGAAAAATGCAGCTACTTCTGGGGAAAATGATCAGCCTTCCAACTAATCAGTGTGAAGGGGAAAGACTATAGATAAAAGAGGCATATCTGAGGAGCTGCCAGAGAGCTGCAAGATGATGGCTGATAATGAGTGAAGGGAAGGTGGTTTACTTGGGAGTGATTTTTTGCTCTGTGCTTGCATTGCCAAATGTTAGCTCTTGCCTGGGGCTCCTAGAGGCTATCAGAAAGAATACAACTGTTATTATTGATTGCCATTACAACAGCTCTTAGCTTCTGATGTTCTTGCTTAACCAAAACACCAAGAAACTTGGGGAACTGGTGAGAGAAAGAGCATTATGCACAGGTGAATTTGGAGGACTAGCTCTCTGCACAGGTTGAAATGTCTTAATTGTGTGTCCTAAGGGCTGCAGAATCTTGGAAAAATACAGGAGGAAGCCCCGTAGCACAGTAAATTAACTCAAAGAGGACCAACCACCCTTCCAGGTACCATAGCAAGGCTCATCAACAAGGAGATACAGAAAGACTGCAGAGGAAAACATGTTGTTTGTCCTCTCTGTTTCAAATCTGAAGCTCAGAAATGAGCCATGCAATGGCAGGGCACGCCATGTGGTCAGGTTGGTGCCCACATGAAGAGCCAGTGAACCAAACACATGCCAGGTCAACCCTGGGCAGATTGTGAAGAGCTGGAAAAGAATAAAGCCAGAAAGTTTTGGACAAAAAAGCCCCAGCTCAGTTTCTGCATTAGATTGGAACAAAGCATCTGAATGTAAAACCATCACTCAGACCAGCACAGCACCACAGGTCAATGTTTGCTGTGGTCCTCCCTTTTGTCATCCTTATGCAAGGGAAGGACATTTGGTGCCCTACAAAAAAAAATGCTTCAGGAGAAAAAGGGACATCAAAATATCACCTTTTAGAGGTATAAATACTCCCAGGCCATGACAGATGGTAATAAAAGTCCCCTCCCTCCCACCCCAGTCTCTGCTCCACACAAATCAGAACAGCAGTGAGAATTACTTTTTTTTTTACAGTAAAAGTTTCTTTTACTGAACTTTCCCAGCTTAAACCAGTTGCAGTTCATGAAATAGCAGCAATGAAAGTCAGGTCCCAGCTCACACAAGAAACTTCTCTCAGGAGGGGAAGCAAGTGTGAGACAAAACTCTTTGAGGGAGAGAGAGAGACTAAGTGTATTTAAAACCATTTCTAAAGGGAGTAACTTCAAAAAAGAGGGACTCGAAGTCTGACTAGTTAAAACAGCTCCTGAAGAACAGAGATCAAGGCAACATGGCAATCTCTGACCAAAAAAAAAAAGTGTTAAGGCTTGATAGTAGCATTAATGCACAAACCCAAAGCATTTCTTTAATGCTGGCAAAATAATTCCTCATGTTGGGAGGAGCAGACTCACAGCTTCCAGAACCACGGGAGCCCTCACGCCTGGAGGGGAGTTCAGCCATTCCTGATAATCACAACTATAGGGGGGGAGCCCGTTGCTGAAAGACATTTACACCAGACTGAGAAGAAAATCTAAATGAGAAAGTGAAAAGAGAATTGAAAATCATTTGCAGCAAGGGACACATAAGGTGTATGTAAGTACATAATGCTGCTTGTAAGCTTTGGTGTATCTGAGGCTTGCAGAGCTTTGCAGAAATTAATAAATGAGTGATGTAGGGTAGCGATTTAAAAAAATAAACATATATATATAAAAATAAATGGTTGTCAGCTACGAGCGACTCACTTGAATACAGCTCGTGTAAGCACTGATCAGATCACATCCAGACACAAGCAATTCAGCAGAGGAGACAAATGAAATACAAGAGGCATGAAATCAGCATTTTTAACTTATAAGCCAGTTATAAACTCTCTAATCCGAGAGGAGAAACCCTCAGGATAACAAGGAGAGACCAAAAGGCTTCAATTTAGCCCTGTGTTGGTGGATATGGAAGATACTAAGAGTGTGGTACTTCAAAGAACATATTGAACTGGCTTTGATGGAGCAGAAGATCCCATCTGGCCTTCTACACCAGTGACATCCTCCAAAGGGGCACATCATCACCTCTGGCTCTTTTGCATTTGCTGCTTCTAATAGGTCAACTGGACCTCAGTGTAAACCTACCATCAATCACCCTGTCTCTGTAGGCTATCTGAAATAACATGCACAAGTGAGGAAAGGCATCATAGCTTCGTCTAAGATCATGAGGAACATTTCAAATCATGTTTACATGAATTTTAAACTAATGAATGCACTGACATGACATTGAGAAGGACCAACCTTTAAGAGGAATGGTCTGAGCTTAACTTCAGATGAAGCCACTGACCTGTTAGCCCCATAAGAAAGTACAGTCTGACATTTTAGAGCACGGCCTCTCCAGTGACTCTGGCATCGGAAAGAGAAAACAGCTTTAGCCTACAAGAAGAAATCCAGGCTGACTGGAACCATCCCATTCCAGGGTCATCCCAGTCACACTCACAGCACTGGGTTGCCAGTCTGGACTCTGGAAGAGCTGATGGTGGCCAACCACCACACATTCCAAGCAAAAGCAGATGTTGATGGATATCTAAGCAAAAATGAAGCACAAATTGAGATATTCTTGCATATGAAGGATACTATATATTTTTAGACATGTTAGTGGACAGAGCATGAGAGAGAACCTGGGAAAACAGCAAGACTCTTTAAAAGGGTGGAAAGTAAAGCCACTATGTATAAATTGGGATCTTTTAAGAAGCAAAAACATCCCTCTTAAGGCAATCAGCTGAAGATCTCCCTATAATGTCACAAGATGATTTTCACACAGTGTCTAGACTGGGCAGGCTCTGGAAACTGGTGAGGTCCCACAACAAAGTGGTGGCCATGCACATAGAATTATAGAGTGGTTTGGGTTGGAAGGGACCTCAAAGATCATCTAGTTCCAACCCCCTGCCATGGCAGGGACACCTCCCACTACACCAGGTTGCTCAAGGCCCCATCCAGCCTGGCCTTGAACACCTCCAGGGAAGGAGCATCTGCCCAGAGAGAAGAGCAACTATTCAGAGCTGATCCAAGGCACATACACCCTGGGAATAGAGCTGTCAGATCCTACATGCAGGTTAAAAATCAGCAGCTTCTACCAAAAGACGCCAATGGCATCAATTCATAATGATGATGACATCAGAACGTCGCAGCACTAAGAGAGGCTCCTTCACAGACCTGGTGCCCTGTGCAACTTGAACGTGTCTCCCTGCACCTCATTGGCAAATTCACCAGCTTAAAGCTACACTTGTGCATCACTAAGCAGCATCTCGATGGTTGGTGGGAGGCTCCAGAGAAAGGGGGGGCAACTTCAGGCACCTGACTCTCCAGATTGTAACCAAGTGGATTCAAGAGGAACCAATAAGCACGTTGAAGGTCTGGACCAGTAACCTTAGCAGGAAAGGCTGCCAAATGAGATGTGTTAAGCATGGCTCTGCTGTGACAAATACAACAAAAGCTTGCAAAGAATGAGGCAGGAGATGAACCCGAGAGCAGGACAGGCAGCAGAAGGGAGGAGGTCTATTTCAGTCCCTGCTCAGAAGGCTGCTTTTGTATTTGACATGACACATCTGGGAATTATAAATCAGAAATGCTCCGCTGAGGAGGGCTGAGGAAAAAAGGCTCCCTGCCCTGCAATAAGCTCCTGCTCTCCTCTGCTTGCTCCCTCAGCATTCTGGTACTGCTGCCTGCTCGGAAACTGCAGAGTCCCTCACCCCAACAACAGCACATCACTTGGGTTGGCCAAGGCAACATGGACCACGGAGCTTTCTGACTCAGTCTTGGCTCCTAAATCTCTCTTTCATCCCTGATGGCAGAAGCATAGTCAGGCTTCACCCTCAAGCTCCCAGGAATTTTTTGAAGTTCATTCCTTGCTGGCCTCATTTTCAGAGGTATCCCAACCCCATAGCTGCAGGTATGGGGCTTGACAGAGGTGATGAAGCTCGTTCATGTCTGTGTGTGTGGTCAGAGGTGTAGGAGTGAGGAGCATCCTGCATGAGACTATCATAGAATCGTTTAGGTTGGAAAAGACCTCTAGGGTCACCAAGTCCAACCTTCATCCCAACATCTCCCTGACCCCTAGACCATGTCTCAAAGCACCACATCTACTCATTTTTTGACCACCCCCAGGGATGGTGACTCCACCACCTCCCTAGGCAGCCTGTTCCAGTGCCTGACCACTCTTTCCACCAGAATATCCAACAGAAGCCTGGGTACTGCAGCCCTGGCTGGAGGAACATACCCTTCCTCACCCAAGACTGAATAAAATTATGAGATTCACTAACTTCAGGACTTTTCATGTTCACTAAATACCTAAGAAACTCTACGACTGCAGCACGTGGATGTCATATTCCCTAAACAGCAGGAAGAGCTGCTCTGCTCTATCACACAGCAGGGTCATATGGCTCAGGACACTGCAGGTGGGGACTTGGTAGAGTGACCAGGGCCAAAGAAGGAAGCCAAAGCATTACCTGTGGCTTCCTTGACAGAATATGACCCATACCATGACTTCCCTGGGGGAGATTAAAGAGCTGTCACTCACTGCTGCTGCACAACAGGGAAACGAGCAGATCTGGCTGATGATGAATGTCTTGTCATCACATTAAATGTCTTCTGCTCTGATCCCATCGCCCCCCTCACTTGTATGGCTTAGGAAAGGTGAGGGGAGGAGAGCCAAGGGGCAGAGGTCACACCTGAGCCTCAGCCTGTCGGAGGCAGGGAGCTGTGTGAGCACTTACAGAATCACAGAATGTCAGGGGTTGGAAGGGACCTCAAAAGATCATCTAGTCCAACCCCCCCACTGGAGCAGGATCACTTAGAACTGGTGATCACCTAGACCTAGCTGAAGGTCTTGCTAATGTTCAGGATTTTATCACTGATCTTAAGATATTTAGCAAATTTTTTTAAGTCCCAGCTTCTGGATTCAGGAGTTCATCACAGTTTTCTTTCTAATACTAATGTGTTTTTTTTTTTCTGGCAAAGAAGATGAAAATGCCAACTCATCTATCTCCTCAAACCTCAGAGAGGAGGAGGTGAATGACGTGCCCCCAAATGGGCGTTCTTTGAGAATTTCTTTCCCTCTTCAAAGCTGAGGTTTGTAGCTGCTGTTTGCAAACACGGTGGATGAGGAAAGACTGTGACAGGCTCACAATTCACAGCACCCCTCTGAAGAGTGTGACACCCCTGTCCTGAGCATCATTCTCCATGATCTTCTGATTTTAGCCAGCCCTCCTGTGGCTCCAAGCAGGGCAGCTTGGAAAGAATTCGAGAAGGTCTCAAAACCAGCCGAAGCCTGAGTACACCCTGTCCTCAGACAGAAAAACTGTTAGCAGAAGTGAACTTGAAAAGAAGGAACAGAACACACAAGGATCATGCTGAAGAGGATGGTTTGAAAGGACAGCAGGGAGAGAGGAAGATGCTGAGAACCCAGCAGCACAGACTCAGCTCCAGGCAGTGTGGCTCAGCCCAACCTGTGGGGTTTGATTTAAAGGGCTGTGCCTTCTGGTGTCCAGATGACCAATAAGTGCTCATCGCTTTTAAGAAAGCCCTTGTGCCTTGCAATAATTCACCACTGATTGCCTACATTTCCTTAAAAGAGCTCATTTAGAGTTGATTTAAGTACTCCTGGGGAGGGGAGCAGGCAGGAGGGGCTGCGGTGATTTAAGGATCTGGTGTTGGCCGCAGAAGCAGCAGAGGTTCTCCTGCCCACAGCAGTGGTGCTGGGGACTGGCTGGAGGGCTACTGTGGAGAACATGAGGGCCAGGGACACCCCAAAAAGGGTTCTGGAGATGATCTATGGCAGCCATACATCTTAGGAAATCCTGTGTCCCCCTCTTTAAGGGGCAGCTCCAATACAAGTGTGGATTTGCTGTGTACCACAGATCCCAGAGAGCAGCTCATCAGCAGTGGCATTTCTGATTTGGGGAAGGGGATCTCATTGGTCTGGGCTACAGACTTAGGGACACAATTCAGCTGAGAAAAGGTGCTTAGAACGAGAAATATCAGCTTCTGGACTCCACTGACTGCAAAGATGACTTGCTTAGACATAGACATTCAGCTTTGGTCAAATAAGTGTCACTGGCCAACCAGACCAGATGCATATATCCATACTGGACTGATAATTTTTTTTTTATAAGTGACGTCTCCTGCAAGGGGTTTCAGTGAGAACTTATGTGGATCCTGAGCACAGTAGATTTTGCCCTGCCAGGTGCCTTGCTGCTTTACAGACCCTCCTCTCTGATGTCTCCTGGCTCTGCGAGAGCTGCTCAGCCTCAGAAGCAGAGGCAGGGGCTCAGTACTATGTGCAGGCAACCCCTTAATGGCTTCCTCTGTTCCTGATTGTCGCACAGCATCTCTGCTGAGCATCAAGCCTGGGACAGAGATGTCTGAGAATGAGAGGCAAGTGCCCTCCAGGACTGTCCTGCTCTTCATTCTCACCCACAGCCTGCTGCAGAGCACAGTCATCCCCAGGAGCTGGCTGGCAAGTCCCTGCAAAGCTCTATCTCCTGGCAAGAAGTGGAAAAGAAGGAATAATCCAACTGAATGCAAACTTTTAGAATCATAGAATCATTTAGCTTGGAAAAGACCTCCAGGATCATCAAGTCCGACCTTCATCCCAGCATCTCCCTGACCACTAGACCATGTCCCAAAGTACCACATCTACTTGTCTGTTGAACCCCGCCAGGGATGGTGACTCCACCACCTCCCTGGGCAGCCTGTTCCAGTGCCTAACACCACATCTATTTACCCACATATATCCTTGTTTTGCAACTGTGCTGCCTCCTTAAAACACTGTGGTTTATATTTCTATATGGTTCTGTCTGGAAGGACTGTAAAAGAAGAGACAACAGGAATAGCACAGATCAGTTTAGAAATGAGCAGAATGAGGAGCCTTCTGCTGTGCTTCCATCCCTGCATCGAGGCTCCCTCTCCATTCCTGCCCTCCCAAATTGAGAGCAAGGCCAGCCAAGCAAAGAGTCACTCCATGCTTGCCCCAGAGAGGTGCAGAAGAGGATCAGAGCTTCTCTTGTGTTCATTGTTTCCAACCCAGGAGCCTTGTCTCTTATTCCTCCCTGGATGAGGACTGGAGAGCTGTCATAACAGGGACTGGTTTCCATAGCAAACCCAGCGTTTTCAGATGGAGAGGCTCAGCCCTGCATTCACTAGAGCTGAAAAGAAAAGCATTTATTCCCCCATAAGCATGAAGGACAGGGAGAAGTCTAATGCCACGTGTGGTTTAAATTTCATGAGCTTCTTCAAAGCCTGCTAGTGAGGGCCTGCTGGCAGCTTTGCTCTGACTAACTCAATACACGAGTTGAAGCTGGGGGGATCCAGAGCTGAGTCTTGCTCCCTGTTTATTGCTTTGCTGGTTTCACATGGAATCTGAGGGTCAGTGGTGGGCCACTGAGGGAGGAGACGCTGCTCTTGGCCCACATGAGCTGCTGAGAAGCAGAGGTAGAAACCAGCACAAGGGCAAAGCTGCATTGAAGGCACCATAAGCTCAACAACAGGCACAGGAGGATGAGGTAGAGGGGCTGCCAGTGGGCAGGAGATGGAGATTACCAAAAGTGCTGCACCCAATGGCAGGCAAGAGAACAGAAAGTGAGGGCCAGGGACACATGGGATTAAAAGCCAGGTTCTGAAAAAGACCTGGTGAGGGGTTGAGCACCGTCAAAGCCAAAAGAGATGAGAGTCCATGGATGAAGGAAGGTGGGGCACCTTCATCATCAGAGCTATTCTCAGCTCTGCACCACCCTGCCTGATGTTGGTCATGCTCCATGCTGCCAGGCAAGTTAAGACTGGACTGCCAATGCTCTACCATCCCACACCAACCATGAAATCATCCCAGGGGCCAAACTCACTCTCGCACACTCACATTCACCAGAATCTGCGCTTGTCATACAATGTTGCTTGCTCAGAGACATGCCCAGGTTTTGGGCTCTGGCTGCATGGAAAACAGTGGAAAGGATACTTTCCACATCCAGCTCTCCATGCACAAGTTCACGTATTCCACAAGCACAGCCTTTCTCACAGCTAATCAGTGTTGTGTACCTGTCAATGTGGGGTTCTGCTGTGGGAATCCAAATGGGTGACTTTTTACAGCCATCATTACTATAAAACACTTCGAAAATCAAACCCACACTTTCAGAAGGTAGAGTTTTCAACAAAGGGGTGGTGTTACAGAAGGCTGGGAGGGAAGACTTCTTCTTTAGCCAACAAAGCTAGAGAGATACATCACCAAGATGTCAGATTAGACGTTAGGAAGAAGTTCTTCCCCATGAGGATGGGGAGACACTAGCACAGGTTGCCCAGAGAGGTGGTAGAAGCCCCATCCCTGAAAATTAAGGCCAGGCTGGATGGGGTTCTGAGTAACCTGATCTAGTGGGAGGTATCCCTGCACATGGCAGGGGGGTTGGAACTAGATGATCTTTGAGGTGCTTTCCAACTCTGACAATTCTATGATTCTATGATAAGACCACAAAGGGTTATGGAAAACAAGAGAAATTATTTCTCTCCCTCTTTGTGACTAGAGCTCCACAGCTCACTCCACACAGGTACAGTCCCTGTGGTGCCACTTGCAAGGCTCTGAGAAGACTTGGAGGGTGGTGGGGGCATCTTTGCTGCACAGGGGCCAAACCCTGGACTGGTCCCTGGCATGCAGTACTGAAGAGCACCCCAGGAGAACAGGGATTGCCCATCCGGCCCCGACCCAGAGCAGTCAGGGTGGTCACCCAGAGTGGCAGTCCTGTCCCTGAGCCCTTCAGCAAGACTCGTGCAAGCCCCACACAGGGTGATGTGTCCCTGTCCTCCAGCAGGAGTGATCACACCTGTGCCGAGCAGGGAGTGCAGGCGTTTATTCCTCCTCCAGACGGAGAGATCTGCATTTGCAGTGGACATTAAATCTGTAGCAAAGGAAAAAAAAAAAGAAAAGAAAACCCATGCTGCAGCCATAAACCTCCTTCCCTCAGCTGGAAAGCACAGAGAGCTTGCGGGGTGGTGGAAGGGATGCTGTCCATCCCCTAAGAGACAGGAGGGGAAAAGTGGTTGTCTTTTGAGAGGTCTCACCTCTCCTGTAGCAGCACTAAGGGGAGGACAAGCATTTAACTCTTCCTGTGCCTGACATCCTTGTGCAGAAAATGCACCAAAGGATTTGTAAATGTGCTGGCAAACATCTAAACCCAAGCCCCTCTCCCCGTTGCTTCTTCCTGGCTACAAACTGAACACCTTCACAGGCTGGGGCAGAGCATTTTGCAGGTAGAAGGGAACACTCTGTTACCCAGCTTGGTGCCAGCAGCTCGTGGTGTGGCTCATATCAGGGACACTCTGCTTCCTCCTTGCCTCTGCCCTGTGACATTCCCTTTGCTAAGGGAGGTGAGGACAGCCTGTCCTGCAGCCCTACATCCAACCCCCCTTCCGTGGCTGGAACAGATGATAGAATCTTAGAACGTTTCAGGCTGGAAGGGACCTCTAGAGGTCATCAGGTCCAACCTCCCTACACAAGGAGGGACATCTCTACCTAGGGCAGGCTGCTCAGAGCCCCAGCAAGCCTGACCTTGAAGGACTCCAGGGATGGGGCCTCCACCCCCTCTCTGGGCAGCCCATTCCACTGATCTATCACCCTCAGATTAAAAAACTTTTTTCTAATATCCAGTCTAAATCTCTCCTTTCCCAGCTTAAAACCATTACTCTTGTCCTATCATTACAAACCCTTTTGAATAGTCCTTCCCCTGCCTTCCTCTAGCCCCTTCATATACTGGAAGGTCACTCTTAAGGTCCTGCTGGAGCCTTCTTTTCTCCAGGCTGAACAGCCCCAACTCTCTCAGCCTGTCTTTATACGAGAGATGCTCCATTCCCCTGATCATTTTGGTGGCCCTCCTCTGGACACGCTCAAATATATCCACAACCTTCTTGTGCTGGGGGCTCCAGAACTGGATGCAGAGCTCCAGGTGAGGTCTCCCCAGGGCAGAGTAGAGAGGCAGAATCACCTCTCTTGATCTGCTGGCCACAGTTCTTTTGATGCAGCCCAGGCTGTGATTGGCCTTCTGGGCTGTGATTGCACATTGGTGGCTCATATCCAGTTTTTCATCCACCAGCACCCCCAAGTCCCTTTCCACAGTATCTCCTCTCCCATGCCCTGGTGCAGGAGGAGACTTCCAACCCCATTTCCAAATGCCCATCAGTCTAGGAAAGGCAGTAAAGGAGGGAAGATACTCTTTTACGGATTAATTACATGTCAACTCATTTGCTCTAGAACTACACCGGGAGCACAGGAGGAATTACAGCATTAATTAGAGAGTAAATGACCCCTAACAGTGTTCTCCCAGCTTTGGCAGCCTTTTGTTAAGAGCCATGAAAAGCACCAGATTTCATTGCAGAACCAGGCAACAAGAGACCACATGCTCAGTGCTTCAGTATTCCCCAGTCAGAGCACAGGGAAGTTATCTGTCCCGTTGAGACCAGCAAGAGCTGCTGCATGTAAGGCTCCTAGCATCTCACACCTTTGATTCTGGGACCAAGATCTACTTTTTTTCCTCCACCTGAAGCACATCAACACCATGACCAGCAGCAGCTTCTGCTCCTCCGTGGCCAGAGAACCCAGCAGCCTCTGCATTCTTAACTGACAGAATTAGGAAGCTCATTTTGAAGAATACTTGAGTCCTCAGAGTCTAATTTCCTGCCGTATAAATAATACATCAGCAACAGCAGTCTCCAGGAAATAAATAAATAAATAAGGATAAAGCCCTAAGAAGCCCAGATGAATATTCCAGCTTCCACCACACTGTGAGAATCCTTCGCAGAGGTTTCTCACCATCGCCCCCGACTGCATTGTACCATTTCTCGCCTCGCCTGATGTAAGGGAGTGGGGAGAGGAGCTAGAAATTACAGCCGTGAGCCTCGGCACTGCAGGTGTGATCACACCTCCTGATGAGCACAGCCAGAGCTGGGGCTCTCCAGAACAAACGTTCCAGCCTCCCAGGATGAAGCTTTCAGCTCTATAACCAGTGAAGCCCTCCAGCATCACCAGGAGCCACCCCCCAGCCCACAGTAGCAAAGCCCCATGAATCTCCCACCCAGTGCCAAGCCCAGTGCTCCCAGTTCAGCCCCCACCACTGCCTCTCCTTCCCATTGCAGCCTCAGGGCTGGCACAGCTCCAGGAGATCAAACAGCAAGTGTTTATGTTATTAAAAGCCACGTTGCTGTCCATACATATTCATGGGCAGGGAGAGGCTGAGCACTGTAGTTTTGGCAGATCGCAACTTTTTCGGGCTGATTTTGCAACTGCCAACTCCCTCAGCAGGGCCAGGTCCAGGGTGGGACATCAGCCTGGCTTATCAGACTGGAAAGGGTGTGCTGCTAGCTCTCTTCTTCCGCAGACCAACACCAAACTCAGCAACATCCCCACCTTCATCTTTTCTTTTTCATCTGTTTGCTCTTCTCCATCTCAAATCAGCCAAGAGGGAACACCACACTGAGAGAGAGCTCAGCAAGCTGCCCCCAACAGGAACTCCCTTCTTCAGGACCTCTCTTCCAGCTGATCAGCTCCTTGTTGCTTCTCCCAAACTGGTCAGTTCCTGGTTGATATAGCTCTGGCCTTGCCCACCACCCCAACCATGATCACCTGGGGGCAGCTGGGGCCTCACACATGGGCCAGGTTCTGTCTGTGAGGCCTTGGGGAACCATTTGTGGAACAAAATATATTACTGGATTGTGACTCATCCAAAGGTTAATTCCAACTCAGGGGCCACAGCCCAGGCCCCAGCACTTCACAGGGCAGCAATGGTCTCACTGGACCACCCATCACCCCAGCATCATTCCACACCCACATGCTCCATCCTCAGACCATCTTCTCAGCAAAGCTGCTGGCAGAAGCTGCCACCTGGCCTTACTCTGATGTACTCAGCACTGGGACCTCCACATTTTGGTTTCAGCCTTGCTTTGGCCCTGCTCTGCTCTGCAGATGTTGCTGAGATGCAGGGGAAAACACCCACATCTTTGCCCATCTCTGCTGGGCAACGCTGAGCTCCTGGTGCTGTGGATGCTGCCAGGAAGGAGCCATCACAGCAATGGGATGAAGGAGGAGCTGCAGATTTTGGGTGTTGAGGAGTTTGCTTACCAGAGCCAGGCTGTCTGCAGGGCTCCTGCAGACCGAAAAGCCTCCAAAAGGCTAAAAGGAATTGAGCAAGGGAGCTCTAGGACTTCATTGGAAGTGTTTCTGCAGCACAAATATTTGTATTCCTCTGATGTGGGATTTACAAGCACACACTTGACTCGGGCAGGGAGAGCCTGCAAATGTGAGTGAGGTCTCTGTGCACACTTGCTCCTGCCTTCCTCTTGTGTTGTTTTTGGGGTGCCTGAACCAGGGAAATATGGTTTCTGGTTCATGGGTGCTCTCACTGGGGACTAAAGCATCCCAGGAGAAGGGCAGCACACAGCAGAGCTGGGAGTGCCCGGCTGCAATCCAACTGCTCACAGGCTTTGCATCCCCACAGCTCCTGGGGGTGGAGATGTATCCCAGCCTGTCCACGCCAAGCCCTAACCTCCCACGCAGGGATACATGGCAGGGGCAGAGGTGCCAAGCACCCCAAGCCCCTGCTGATGATGCACCCAGAGATCAGAAGCAGAGCAGAGACCCCCAGCTTTGGATGTGGCTGCCCTCCTACAAGCAGCTCCACAGGCATCTCTGCTGCCTGCAGAGTCATCTCCTTCACTTTGCCCCACACCTTCATGGGAGTTCCCCTTCTTCTCACCTGATGGGCAGAAGCAAGGGAAGGGCTGTGGCAAACGGAGCTGCTCCTTCCCCCATGCTCTGCCCCAGAGGACCACAGCATCATCTCCACTTCAGAGAGAGGAAATCTGGAGCAAATGCTGCAGACAAAGGGGCCCCCGTTGGAAAAGGAGCTGCAAATAAATAATTCATGGGAGAGAAGTGGTGAGTCTCAGGGGAGCCAGCGCAGGGATCTGTGAATCTGGATGAGTTTGCAGTGCTTTAATTATGCAAATTGACAAATGTCTCTACACTGAGAAATTCTGCTAGTCCTGCAAAAGAGCAAGAGCTGGAAAAGAGCAAGAATTTCCCAAGGCCGTGTGCCTAGCCAGCTGCCAGCCACAGCTGGCAGGGTGGACCTCTCCAAGGCCCCTCTGTAGCCAGCTCTGCTCCTTTAAAGGGCAGCCAGAGGGATCCCCCATGCAGTAGAGAGACTGCAGTGCCTTGACAGCTTCTATGTCTATGGAGCCATGGCCTCAGCACCTCTCTTGGACCAGCCTTTGCTCTCAGGAGTGGGAATGAAGAGCCAGCTCAGGGCTGTTGGGGCATCACAGATTAGGAATTAACATCAGATATCTTCAGCAAGGACAGTTGAAGAGCCCCCAGAGAACTTTCCCACTGATTAACTCAGGCTGAGAGAAAGGCAAAGGGTTGTGTGGGGAGGATATGGTGTAGAAGTGGGCC
The DNA here is from genome assembly GCA_013401335.1 of Brachypteracias leptosomus. Lineage (NCBI taxonomy): Eukaryota > Metazoa > Chordata > Aves > Coraciiformes > Brachypteraciidae > Brachypteracias > Brachypteracias leptosomus. The sequence continues at coordinate 77,200 of VYZX01022763.1, forward strand.
TGGTAGAGATAGAAAATGGTTGGACTCAATGATCTTAGGAAGAAGTTCTTCCCCATGAGGGTGGGGAGACACTGGAACAGGTTGCCCAGAGAGGTGGTAGAAGCCCCATCCCTGGACATTCTGAAGGCCAGGCTGGCTGGGGCTCTGAGCAACCTGCTCTAGTGGGAAGTGTCCCTGCCCATGGCAGGGCAGTTGGAACTAGATGATCTCTAAGGTCCCCTCCAACCCTGACAATTCTATAATTCTATGATCTTATAGGTCCTATCCAACCATAGCAATTCTGTGATTCTGAGATTCTGTGAGATGTGGTCTCTGCCCCACCCCAAACACATGGGTAGGAATATGGGGCACATTCTTCTGCATGTCTCCAAAATTGCTTCTGGGTCCTCTGTCCAGTGGCCGCAGCTCAGGTGCTGGGCTCTGCTGGCCCTGACCCCAGGACATGCAGTCACCAGGTGATGGGTGCTCCCTTGTGCCTGGGCAGATACGGGGGATGTCCCTCATGGCTTGACAAAGCAAAGCCCTTGCCTTGTAAGAGACTTTTGTCACATGGAGCTTTTGGAAAGTGGCACCTTCCTCGTCCTGTCAAGGGGCTGGGCAGAAGGAAGGCAGATCTAGGGCACCAGGGGTTGGCAATGTCCCCAGCCCACGTGGGGTGTGTGGAAACCAGCTCCATTTCAGAGAGGGCATCCCCTGAGATCCCAGACACTGCTTCCTTGTTCCTCTGCCCAACATGCTGCTTGCCACTGGAGCAGATTAATTTGGAGCCTGATCCAGCCTCATTAGGCTCAGTAGGAGGACTGGGCACAGCAGGATGATGGTCGCAATGAATCTGTCATGGAGAAGGGCTTCTTGAGCTTCTGGCCATGAGCAAGAGAAGGGATCCGAGGCCACTGACACTGTTGTCCCCACATCTCTGCAAGGTCAGGGCTGTAGAGCCAAGGGGCTGGAGGGGGCACAGCATCCTCCCATCCTCCTCTGGTGCTGCCGGCCACAGATCCCAGTTTCTCTCTGCAAACTCTTCCTCAAAGAGTTGTAATTTTCCCACCACATTAACAGTTGTTGCCTTCATCTCTGAAAACTGACTTTTCCTCAGTTTTGATGAAAAAATATTTGATTTTCTCTAAAAATATGCAGTCCTCTGTTAACCAAACCCAGACACTTTCACTGAAAAATTAACACTGCTTCTGAATTATTTTTGTGCTTGTCTCTTTGGAAGAGGGTGGGGGAAGAAAGGAAGGGAACAGTATCATTGAAAAAAAAAAAGGGAAAATGTCAACGCAAACAATATTTTATGCAAAAATGCCTGCTTTGATTGAAAATCCCTTTTCTCACAAAATAAATTTTTCATGAAAACTGTGTCAGAGCCAAATCCAAACAGGGACAACCTGGAGCAGAGACAAGCCACCTCGTTCCACTGATGCTGATTTATGCCAGGCTGCCTGGAAGCAGGAGCTGGTGGCAGCTGCCTTGACCTGTCAGGTGGAGAAAAAAGTGGTTGAAACTCCAAATCCCAACTCAAAGTACGGAAAAACGAGGCTCTGGTTTTTGCTTAGGTTCTTCCCACCACCTTGTCAGCCAGAACATCACGGTGCTGGCTGCAGTGCTGCTTCCCTGAGCAAACCATCCTCTCCTCTCACAAGCTGGACTAGATGACCTTTAGAGGTCCCTTCCAACCCAATGCATTCTATGATTTTATGATTCTAAGATGAGGGCAATGCTTGAGGTGAAATGCAAGGTCCATTCAAGGGTCATCTGCTCTACTACAACCCTAGAAGTCTGCTGGTTCTAAGGTTCTCCATCCCCAGAAGAGATGGGAAAGGTGGCACTCTAGAAATATCATACTCCACTCTAGGGCTGAAAAGAAACTCATATGAGGTTTGTCCCTTTCCCAACACATCCATCCATCTGTGGATGGAAAAAGCTGCTTGCAACTGCCAGCCCTGAAGGCTGCAGCAGCAGCATGTGACACATCCCACTCTGCAAGTGCCTGCAGAGCTGTTCAACCGAAGCAGGACGCGCAACTGGCCCTTCAGGGGACTTGGGATGACCTGGCACCAGCTCTGTGCTGGAGGCAGGGCAGGCAGCTGGACAGGGTACCCAGATCTCCTCTGTTCCTCAGAGAAAAGAGAACAAGGAAAGAAGACCAAGAACTACACACGAGAAACATGTTCTGGCCACAGTCCCCTTCCTGGTGAACAGATCCCATATGTGGTGGGTTATTCCCTGCGCCTTCAAGGAAAGTTTGGATACTGCATCAGCAGCCCCAGGACAGCTTGAAGCATGCAGGAGCCTTGGCTGCATTTGGGTAATTCTTGGATAGATTTTGGGGTAGAATCTTGATTTTTCAGGTCTCTTGAGTTCTCATTCATCTGCCAGTCACCAGCTCTGGAAACACATCAACTCCAGCTGCCCTTGCCATTGTAGTTGTGCTGCAGGATCAGAGCAGAGGGCACAGAGGGGCCAAGAGCTTCTCGCTAGGGCATGTCCAGCCCCAGACCTTCCATAAGAAGAGAGGAACATAATATGGTTCTATTGCAGAGCCAGCGTTTGTCAGACACATCATCTCCTTTGCCCTAAAAACAGGTGGAGATGTTTGCCTGCAGCACCAGGCCCATGCTGGTAGCCATGTTTCATTGGGCTGCAACCATCTCTGCCAGGTCCTTGGGTGAGGACCCTTATTTTGCAGTTCTTTTAGGGCCAGGTGGGGAGAGAAAGCTGCATCTGATCTTTGGTGGGGCTCAGAGGTCAGCACAAACTTGCTCTGCTAGGCATGGCCCAAAGAGGAGAAGACCCCATGATTTTCTGCCTCAGCACTGGAGACAGACAGCGGTGTCTTAAACCAGGATTCTCCCATCAATCATTTATTGGATTTATGCAGCTTCACTTAGGAACCTGATTTATATTTCCTCTCAATTTACTGCATTTGAATTGTTTGCAAATAGGCACGTGAATCATCGGCTGGAGCAGAAAAACAGCTATTTTCAAGCTTCATTTAGGCCGTTCGAAGCATTAATTTTTAGTTGCAAAGGCCATTTTTTGCTAAATTGGTTTTTAGATCTTGTCTTCCTTGTTCTGGGTTATAAATTTAGTGCTGCCAGAGCAAAATTATCAGAATTGGATTTTTCAAGCCTTGGGAGGCAGGTGCAGGGGCCCCACTCTGTGCTGGGTTGCGCTGTGGCACCAGAGGAGATCATTTGGCTCTTGCTGTGGAGACAGAAATACCCACCCTCCCCCCACCCAGCACAACTGAGGACAAACTGAAGCCCTGTGTTGTCTTTCTTTGGCAACAGGATGGTTTTTTTTTTTCCCTTCAAGAATATTCTGAATCCTTAAGCTACCCTCCAAGGCCATCTTTGGTCTTGGAAAAGCACCTTTGAGCCTCGCACAGGAAGAGCCTTCAACTCAGCTGTTTTAGAGGTGACCTTGTTTCAGGGCCACAGCATCCCAGCAGCATGTGTGGGTGGCTGGAGGATGATGTTTTATTTAAACACAAAGGCTTGAGATTCCAGTTCGTTTTCAAACAAATCCTTCGGTGGGGAAATATGCACATATTTTTGACACAAATCTGTCCGCAGCTCCATTAATTCTCTGCCAAAGTGCTTTACCTGCTGGAGCGGATGATAATTCAGCAATGTAAACAGAGGCTTTTAATTTCATTTTGGGATCATGGATGGAAACAAACTGATTAACAAAAGCAGAGTAAACAATGGCTCTGCCTCCCCGTTAGTATTAATATTCACCCGCTATTGATGCTGCTCCCCCAGGAGCTTGTGTCAACACAATGCGCTGGGTGCCGCCATCCTGAACTGTTCACATCCAAGGACAAGGTTCAGTGCTGGAAGGACTTCTCCACAGCACCTTCTCAGCTGCTGCTGCCTTCCAGGGAGCTCCCTCTCTCCCTGCTGCCAGGGGCTGTCCCACCATCCCCAGGGTCTATATTGCTGCGAACGCTGCAAGGGATGGACTCTGCAGGGGTCTAGAGCACAAGTGTGGTGAGGAGCAGCTGAGAGACCTGAGGGTGTTGAGCCTGGAGAAAAGGAGGCTCAGGGGAGACCTTCTGGCTCTCAGGCTGAGAGAGTTGGGCTTGCTCAGCCTTGAGAAGAAAAGGCTCAGGGGAGAACTTATTGTGGCCTTCCAGTATCTGAAGGGGGTTACAAGAAAGCTGGGGAGGGACTTTTCACAAAGGCCTGGAGTAATAGGACAAGGGGTAATGGGTTTGAACTGGAAGAGGGGAGATTTAGATTGGAAATCAGAAGAAAATTCTTCACTGTGAGGGTGGTGAGACACTGGCATAGGTTGCCCAGGGAAGTTGTGGATGGTCCATCCCTGGACGTGTTCAAGACCAGGCTGGATGGAGCCTTGAGCAACCTGGTCTAGTGGGAGGTGTCCCTGCCATGGCAGGGAGCTTGGAACTAGATGATCTTTGGCGTTCCTTCCAACCCGAACCATTCTATGATTCTATGATTCAATAACTCCTTGAAAGGAGGTTGGAGACAGGTGGGGTCGGGCTCTTCTCCCAAGGAACAAGCAACAGGATAAGAGGAAACAGCCTCAAGTTGTGCCAGGAGGTTTAGGTTGGACATGAGGAACAATTTCTTCCCCACAAGAGTTGTCAAGGGCTGGCCCAGGGCAGTGATGAAGTCCCCATCCCTGGAGGGCTTTCAAAGCTGTGACGATGTGGTGCTGAGGGACATGGTTTGGTGGTGACCTGGCAGTGCTGGGGGAGTAGTTGGGACTCAATGATCCTAAACATCCCTTCCAACAAAAATGATTCTATAATTCTACAACTCTTGAGGTGGGACATGAAGCTACTTGGCAGTTTAGCCTTCAAACATCACAAAAGGGGGGGAAGGGATAAACCTGTGACATCACAGAGTCCCTGAAAGAGGCCCTGGGGTGGCAACCCCAGCCCACCCACTGCCATGCACGCCCTGCAATGCTCCAGCACCACAGAAAGCAAGAGGTGCCATCACACGTACAAACGTGTGGATAATCTCCTGTAAATGATTTAAGTGCAAGCACGGGGGAGTGAAAAAATGTTATCACAGCTTGAGCAAGGGCAGAGGGAGGTGTTCAGAGCTCTTGTTCAGGACACCTCCACCCACACTGCAAACCCAGGAGAGACCGTGCACCCACCATTCACAGAAGCACAGGGAAGAGCTGGCTCAGGGTCTGGGGATAGGGGAACATTACAGCTCTCCTTCTCCACACTTCCTGATACAGCAAATGCATGTTCAAGCAATGAAAAAATAGCCAAGACGTGGCTCCTGCCTGGACAACTCCACCACATCCAGCTGGCTGGAACTCGGTCTATGCTGAGATGCACACAGGGGTGGCAGACAGCTCGTGGTAAATGTGGCAGTGGTTCCTGGAGAAGGGGAAGGGCTGCAGGACAAGCTATGGAGATCATGCTCCAGCCACAGGCTGAATTAAATCTTAATGATCTGGTTTGTGTATCGTTCCAACTGCCAGAGGAGAGAAACTTAGAAGGCAGCAAAGTTTTGGTGCTACAAACAGCTTTTTCTTGCTTTATTTCGTGCTAAACACAACAGCTGCTGTTTGACTCTTCGCTTTGGAGGGTGATAGGCTGGAGCTCTGCGAGGGACTGGTACATGTAGGTCACTGCAGGGATGGAGTAGATGAGCAGCTTTTAACACACCTCTCAACACAGTATGAGTCATGAGCATCATGATGGGACAGCTGGTTTGGGGTACACAAACACTGGAATCAGAGGATGCCATCTCCATTGGCAAGTGGCACCTCAGGAAGCCCTGAAGGAAGTGCTCATGCCCAGCCTGGGGTGTTTGAGGACAAGAAGGAGAACAGAAGGAGAACCCTGTGGGTCTCACACTCTTGCTAACAAGATATCAGGGAGGTGAAAGGAAGGCCCAGCATCCAGACCAGGCTTTGCTGGGCCTGAGGGTTAAGAAGGTGGTGTCTAGATCAAGAACTCACTGAGATTACTCACACAGATATCTATACATCTATCCTAAAGCTCATAGCAGTTTGGATTCAAGTAACAGATTTCACTGGCTGAAGGGGACCTACAAGAAAGCTGGGGAGGGACTTTTCACAAAGGCCTGGAGTGATAGGACGAGGGGTAATGGGTTCAAACAGGAAGAGAGGAGATTTAGGTTAGATGTAAGGAAGAAGTTTTTCACTCAGAGAGTGGTGAGACTCTCGCACAGGTTGCCCAGGGAAGCTGTAGATGCCCCAACACTGGATGTGTTCAAGAACAGGTTGGATGGGGCTTTGAGCAACCTGGTGTAGTGGGAGGTGTCCCTGCCATGGTGGGGGTTTTGGAACAAGATAATCTTTGAAGTCCCTTCCAACCCAAACCATTCTATGGTTCTATGATCCTATGGTGCCTGTGAAATGGATGGAAATGACTCCAGATTCCCCAGGACATCTTTGGATCCTGCATTTGGGCTCTGTTGTTCCCCTTGCCAAGGGAACATACCAGCAGTCCACAAACAAGCACCTGGTGTCTCCATGCTTGTTTTGTCCAAGAGGACACACTAGAAGGAGTGGTTGTGGCAGAGTAGAGGCCAGAGGGACTCATCCAGCTTGAGAGCTGGGAGCAGAGTTGGGTTTGCTGGCTGGCTTTACCAATATCTTACATTCTGTTAGCTTTCTGTAGCAGGTATATAAAGGCTGCCACTCGGAGGATCCCTTTGGCTTCGGTCAAACTAGCCAAATGTACTTTTATTCTTTTAAGCCCATCAAGAGGTAGGTGTGATCTCCACATGCAGGGCAGTGGTCCTATGGTGACAGCATCTTGTTAAAGGTGCCTGGTGGTCCTGCCAGAGCAACTCCTGCCCCAACACACACAGTGAGAATCTGGGAAAGCTGGGGCTACTTGTCACCATCCTCCATTTATGGATATCAAGGGATAGGGCTGGGTGGCCACTGGAGGAATTCCAGATGCTCTCTATTAACCCTCTGCCTTCTCAAAGGGGCAGAGAAAGGGAATAAGGGAGAGATTTACAGGTTGGAAAACTAAAACAGCTTTAGTGAAACAATAACAATAAAATGAAATGTACACAAATGTGTAGAAAACCAATATTGAACCCAGCCCCCTGACGGCAATTACATCACCAGTGATGCTGTGGAGCGGGTACTGGGGAAGTCCCAGACTGGACTCAGTGGCAGATGGGAACTGGATTTTAGAATTGGTTTTGGGAATATACAGACCAGGATCAAGGGCAGAACAGACAGAGTCCTTCTTGGATGCCAGCCATTGGAGAAAAGGCTTGACCCTCATGACCCCTCAGCTTTACACTGACCATGACATACATGAGATGAATCCCTCATTAGGCAGTTTGGGGTCCCCTGTCCTGGCTGCTCCTCCCTGCAGTTGCCACCTCTGACTGACTGCACCCAACATGGGGCACAAGATTGAGCAGTGCCCTTGATCTGCACAGGGGAGAGGATAAGCAAGAACCTTTCTGCTCTTGGTGGCAACTAAACATGGCGCGTGATCACTGCTGGGACCAGAGACTATGAAAATCTGCCATTAACATCAGAAAGTGAAGAGTCTGAGCTGAGAAGTAGTTTTAAGTTTTACTACTGACCAGAATTCACTGACCAGAATTAGTCCAGTTCTAGCTCAAACCAGGAACACCAGATGCCCTCACCACAGAGAAAGGTCCTCAGGAGGAGACAGCCAACCCATCCAGCTCAGAGCTAGCCTGGGGAAGGTGAGTTACTGCTCCCATCACACTCACAGCAAAGCTCCCACCTGATGGATCTGAGCACATCAAAATAGGGAAGACAATCTGATTATTATTGGGGAGCTTTTGTTTAGAAATCCTTCATACCCCTTCAGAACATCTCCAATGTTTTACGCTACTTATGTGCGCTCTGTGATTCCTGTACGTTTAACCAAGCTCTGTCTGTCTTCAGCAACCAAGCAGTTAGCACCAATGTACTGTGGATTTTCACACACACACACGGAATAAACCAACCAGAAAAAAAAACATTCGTGGGATGCTTTGCTGTAATTTTAGGAAACTGCTAAAAAAAAGGCAGATGAGCGAGAGAAAGAAATTTCAGGCTTTGAAAAGTTAAATCCCTGTTTCTGCAACACTTAAGCAGCTCTGGATCTGGGTCTTAGCTGCTCCTGTGAACTCTTTTTAGAAATTATTTATTTTTTTATACAAGAGCTGACATATTGAACCAGAACAAAGATCATCAAGGCTTTCATCCTGACTCTGACACTCTTGGGCAAGAGGAGGTGAAACGGGGCAGGGGTTTGATAGCCCTTCCCTTGACATGCTGCCAAAGGTAATCCTCAGAGACTTCCAAAGTGGGGATTGCTCAAGAAGCACCCACTTTATGGTCACCAATGGATCCTGGGAAGCCAGGTTGCCTTTTCTCTCTCTTTTGACTCCTTTTCTTTCTCTTTTGACTCCCACAGCATCCTGGGGCAAAGATTTCCAGAAGTGATGGATGTGCTGTAGAGACTCCAGCCTCATCATTTTACCAAGCGTTAAAAATAACGACTAGTTACTCCCCACCCATGGCTTTGTGTAAAGTTCTCCAAAAGTGCAGAAACCTCTGCATGGGTCTTTCCCCATCCAACACCTATTTTGTACCTCTCATCATCCCAGCTGTCCTCCTCACAAGCTTCTCCTTTACTACAGCATCCTTTCCGAGGCAGGGCAACAAGAAAGAAATGGATTATTCCAAACATGGACATACCACAGGCTTATTATACACGCATTAAAAAATCTTCTCTCTTCGTGGCATAAAATCTTTGCCCATTCAAAACAAATTGATTCCTTGTTAACATTAAAAAGCGATCTCACTTTTTTAGTGCATGAATCAAGTCACTGTAAAATTCTTGTACACACAAGCTGACATTTCCCAAGAAGCAGTATAAAATTAGCCTCATCCTCCCAGCCACGGGGAATTACAAAGGCTTTGCTAAAGCATTTAAACTGCTTGAGGAGCCATCATCCCAATAAATTCAACCTGCAAACTCTGGTGATGGGGTACATTCAAAATGAAGTTCCTTGGTTCTCTCACTGGGCCCCTCCTCAATGCTTCAGAAAGTGGAGTTTGATGCTCAGCAAAATGTGTTGGTATCATCCCTCTAAGCAAAGTTTTTCCTTGGGCTTTGGCACAGCTTTTCAGTACGGATGAGCATTTTAAGGGCTAATATTAAGAAATAAACTTCTTCAGAAGAAAAGGTCTCTGTAGAGAAGCTGGGAAACTGCTAAGAAACTAATTGAAGGAACAAGCACAAAGCAACCACTTCAGCAGCACAAGCCTGTAAGCTGAAAATGCAGACCCACGACATGAAAAGAAATAAAACTTATTTAAATTTTAAAAACATCTTTTCCCCAATTGCTTTGTGGTTACCCTGATTTCTCTGCACAGAACAGCCCCTGGCCACGGCTCAGCCTGCGCCATTGCAAACACACTCCAGCAGCTCTCTGCAAAGCCGGGTTTGAAGTAGATCCATGCTTGTTTGGATCACCAAACCCTCCTCCAGCCAGGCAGGAGCAACACATGTGCCTTCATCCAAGATCTTCCTCCTCTTGCAGTCCTCTGCAATCCTATGCAAGGCAGGAGATGGAGCACTCAAGCCTGACCTCCAGCAACTCTGTGTGCCATGAAGGTCTGGCCACGCAGGAGACAGGTCAGGGAGCTGGAGGGACAATAAACCTGCCCTGTCCACAGTCACTGGCTGGAAAGCCCTAGGAGGTAACCACATTCTCTGACCTCCTGCATTGCAGAGGCAATAGGGCTACCTGGGTTTAATTCTGCTTCAAACTCACAGCTGATCAAGAGGGAAATGCAAAATCTGCCAGTGACACCAGGCTCACCATCCCCCTTGGCTCAGCAGCTAGCTCCTGTTCCTCTTAAACAACCTGCTGTAGCTCCAGTTCCTGATGCCAACCCTTAGCACAGAATCCCAGCTTGGTAGGGGTTGGAAGGGACTTCTAGAGATCATCTAGTCCAGCCCCCCTGCCAAAGCAGCTTCATCTAGGGAAGGTCACACAGGAACGTATCCAGATGGGTATTGAAAGTCTCCAGCGAAGGAGACTCCACAACTCCAGGCTGTTCCAGGCTCCATCATCCTCACAGTAAAGAAGTTTCTCCTCATGTTGAGGTGGAACTTCCTGTGTTCCAGTTTGTGCCCATTTTCCTTCGTTCTACCACTGGGCACCATTGAATAGAGACTGATTGCTCTATCTTCCTGACACTCACCCTTCAGATATTGATAAACATTGATCAGATCCCCTCTCAACCTTCTCTTCTCCAGGCTAAACAGCCCCAGGGATCTCAGTCTTTCCCCATACAAGAGATGTTCCAGTTATCTAACCTTTGCCCACCAGTCTGAAGAGCCCTTTTCACTCAGGTGTTGTCTCCTGCATGGGCCTTAGCAGCCATGAGCCACTCCAACAGGCAAACCCAGATATCTGAGCTGGGGTTGGTGTAGCCATGGTGGGCATGGGACCTTCTGCAGGCAGCTGACCCTGCTGGCAGCCCCTCTCACCTGCCCCATACAGGTCCTATCTCCTGCATGGTGCTGTGACCTCCTCCTCCAGTTTGGAGTCCCTCAGATCTCTTGCTCAGATCTAGGATACCTTCTGCCTCCTCCAGCTCTCACTGTCTGCATTTCTGGTGCCACTTGGCTCAGGTGGCTTCAGCCAGAAGAACTTACAGACCCAAAACCTAGAACAGCCCCATCACACTGTGTCTTCCCAGAGCAGGAGCAGCACAGGCTTGACACAGGTAGCAGGAACCATGGCTGTGGTCTGACAGCCCTCTCAGGGAGCACAGCACTTTTCACCAGCACCATCCATGGGAAGTGCTGGGGCCTGGGCTGTGGGTCCCAAGTTGGAGTTGACCTATGGATGAGTCACAACCCAGCAGTGTGTCTTGTTCCCCAAGTGGTTTCAGGCACCAGAGGCAGAACCTGGCCTACCTGTGCGAGGCCCCAACTGCCCCCAGGTGATCATGGTTGGGGTGATGGGCAAGGCCAGAGCTCCATCAACCAGGAACTGACCAGTTTGGGAGAAGCAAGGAGCTGATCAGTTGGAAGAGAGTTCCTGTTGGTGGCAGTTTGCTGAGCTCTCTCTCAATGCTGTGTTCTCCCTTGGCTGATTTGAGATGGAGAAGAGCAAACAGATGAAGAATAAAAGCTGAAGTTATGCTGAGGGGATGTAGCTGAGCTTGGTGCTGGTCTGAGGAAGAAGAGAGCTAGCAGCACACCATGCCAAGGGTGGCTCAGGTCTCCATGAGCCCCATCACAAGCACTGGCTGTGGATGCCAGGGCAGGTCCCTCAGGAGGCAGCTGAGGCTCTGCTCTGTGCTGAGGAGAACAGGCTGCGTGGGGTCAGCAGCACTTCCAGCCACTTCACAGCCTCAGCCTCACACTCAGAAACTGCAGCAAGATGGGAAAGGTCAAGCGCTAAAAGTCCTTGATGCAATTCTTTGCAAAACCACTCTGCAACCTAAAAACACTCAGCTGGCTATTTAAAGAGGGGACTTTCCCAGGAGACAAGCTTGGTACAGAGAATAGAAGAGGAGGAAGTTATAAACCTTCCTATACATTGTCTAGGAGAGCTTTTCTGCTAGTGTGGCCCTGGCTGGCTTCACCTGAAACCCATGGAAATGCCTGAAGTGGGCATTGAAGAACCTTTGGAGAGGGGAGCTCCTGCAGAAAGCCAAGCATGGAAAAAGAGCAGAACAAGCAGCACCTGCTTGGAGGTATTGTGGAGACCCAAGTGTAACTCCTTGTTTGCCTCCTGGAGTAGGAAAAAGCTCCTGGATAAGGGACGTATGGCCCTGAGTGTCCTCCAGCTGAACTCAGGCTCACTCCTGCTTTCTGCACCCGTCATGATATTGCTGGTTCCTCTACCCTCTGCTGCTCTTCCAAATGGGGAGAGCTCATGAGACCATCCACGCAGCAACATGGACAATAGGGCAAGTGAAAGTGAGAGTCACCATATGCCTATGAAGGAGATAGACACCAAGAAGTTCAGCATAAGATGATGGTAGGACCAGGCTCCTGTGGGTGGACCATGGGTGTGTGAGTGCTGACCCTCCCAAGATGAAGATTTTGGGTGGACCATGGGTCTGTGATTGCCATCAGGATGGAGGTTTTGTAGGATCTGAGCCCATCCTGACTAAAATCACACACTTCTGACCAACTGTCCAGGTTTTATCTCCGTTCAGACGCCTGCAAAGCCATCACCTCTGCACTTTCATGCCTCTGCTCACCCTGGGCAGACAGGGAATCAGCCTGTCTGCCAGGGACCAACAAGGACAACAGCAGCAGATGAAGGGTCAGGCAGGACCTGGTCAGGTAACAGGGTCCTGCTTGTCCCAGGAGCCCAAGGGAAAGTCATTCCACCAAGGCAAGTCTGTGACAAGCAGCATCTGCAAGCTCAGGACATGGTCCTGAGGCAAAGAAGAGGTGTTCACCTCTACTAGCAAGGCTCCTGGTCCACCCCCAGTCCTGCTCAGATGCTCCTCCCCTGCCTCAGGTGCTGTGAAAATGCTGATTTTCCACTTTGCCCGTGGTTTTGCAGTGAAAGGGAGTATTTCTGCAAACCTCACGGAGCTCAGTGTGAACAAAGGAGGAGGAAGGCAGCAGAACCGAAGGGATTTTCACTGCACAGATTTGCAGGGCAGGGAGAGAAGAGGGGGAAGCTCATGTGCACAAGCACCCACCTGCCTCAGCACACACCACCAGTGCCTGTTGTGTGCACACACCTGCAGCTCCTACCACATCCCTGCAACCTGGGCACCATCTATTTTTAACTCAGACTTAAAACTGGTGATTAAAACTGCTACTGCCCCAAAGGCAGGTCCTCTGAGGGCTCTAGCTCAGCATCCCAGGATAACCATGTTCAGCAGGCTCCTGGGAATTTCTCCTGGACCTACTACAGCTCCCAGTGATGGAACAAAATAGGTGGACCTGCTAAGCCATCAATCTGATCCTGGCAGAGACAAGGGCAATCACGCTCTGAGGGCAAGACTGAGGAGTGGTTCCAGCCTGGGAGGGAGCAGCAGGAGGCTGAGTGAGCACCAGGGCAAGACCCTGCAAGTTGGAGAAAGGTCCCAGGTCAATTCTGGTCCAAGTTTTGGTGCTATTGGCATGTTATTCTCATTATCCAAGCCTCTACTGCCTTTGCCAGTGAGAGAAATGAGCTGGGCTGCTGGGATGCTGAGCCCATCAGGACTACCAGGGATGCAAGGTACCAGCACAAAGGGTCATCACCAGATTGGGCTGTGCAAGGAGCTCCCCCATTTGGCCATGGTCTCCAGCTTTCTCGGGTGGTCTAGGGAGCTGGCATGTCCTCTTTCTCCAGCAGAGCCTGGATTCTGACTCCTCCAGGACAATGACATTTCCCTTCCAGGAAATGCATCTCAGGAGCAGGCTGGGTACCACCTTCTCTTTGAGAGATATAGCATCTCAAAGGGGTTGGGAGTCAGCCCTTGGTGCAGGGAACTGGGGTTGAGCTCAAGCTCTGCCTTTGCCACCCTGCATTAGATGTCCTTGAAGGAACCTTGAGCCAAGACCATGCACTCCTATAACCTTGGGGCAGTTGTGCTTCTAGGAGTAAAACCAGTTCACCTCTGTTTTGACCATTTTAACAACCTCCACTTAATGTCTGGGCCTGGACATTAGCTACAGCCTAAAGTCTCCAGTGAGAGCGTGGAGGCTGCAGGACTGGAACAAGTTGCTCAGAGAGGTGGTGGAGGCCCCATCCCTGGCGACATTCAAGGTCAGGCTTGCTGGGGCTCTGAGCAGCCTGCCCTAGGTAAAGATGTCCCTGCTTATTGTAGGGTGGTTGAACTAGATGACCTTGGGAGCTCCCTTCCAACCCAATACATTCTATGATTCTATGACATTGCCTCCTTCCAGGCTGGGATCAAACAAAGCCCACAGCCCCCAGCATCCCCTGTGCCAAGCATGGGCAATGAGCAGCAGATAAATGCAGAGGAAGGAGGGAGAGAAGCTGCTGCTGCCCAAGCAGAGGAGAGGAGAGAAGAGCTGCTGGCACACAACCAACCAGCTTCACACAGAGGGATAAAGTAAAACAAAACTTCATAATCCGTGCCCAAATGCACTGGATCCAACTCCACCTGCTCCCCAGGCCTGTGAACCTGCCAGGGCATGTCCAAAACAATAACTGCTCATCAAAATGCAGTGTCCAGCCACTGCCATAGCTCAAGCCACAGTGCTGGGATTGAACACAAGCACATCAGTGGCCTTCTGAAAGTCCAGACAGGAACTGGCCCATATGCAACAAAAAGAAGGCAGGATTCCAGTCCCACTCCAGTGCAAAACCATCCCAAGTGAGTTTAGAGAAAGGCACAAGCCTGAAAGAAGGGGACTAGTTGCAAAGAGCCTAAAATGATACCAAGAGCCAGAAAGAGTGGTGTGAGACTGAAGACACATGATCTGCCTCTCCTCTAAAGAGAAGTTAAAAGAGATGACCTGATAACAGCACCTAAGCACTGCCAGATGGAAACTCGGGGGCACTCAAGGGCTCTTTAATCCAGCAGAGTAGGGCAAAGCAAGATCCAGTGGCTTAAGGTTTCAGCCAGAGAATTCAAATCAGGCATGAGTCACAGTGATTAACCACAGCCATGAATGGTGGAGGGAAAACAGCAGCTCCTCCATTTGCTGCTGCCTTCAAAGCCAGACTGTCCAAAGTACAAGCAGCACTTCTACACTCAATCCCAGAGGTGGAACAGGACCAAAGGGCTGTACCAGCCCACAGGGCATCCTTCACGTTACCTTACCAATGGGAAACTGGAGCTCCTGCCCTCTTAAAGAGCATTTGCTCATGCTCACAGCCTGGGCAGGGAGGCAGGCAAGGCTCTGGGGCACTTATCTGCTGGCCCCAGGCACTTTCAACAAAGCCCCAAAGGACAAAGCCTCGACTGATGGATGTGGGGAATCTGGCAGCCAGTCCCTCCATTATGGTTGTGCTTACACCACTTTAAGTAGCAATCCCAGCTCTGGGTCCTCAAGATGAACATACAGCCCTGTATGTTTTACAGCCAGTGCCTGACGCCACTAAACCCGGTCCTTCCAAGGTGGGACCTCTATGTTCGTCGTTCCTCCCCCTCCTAAAAGCAGATTACAACACGCGTGCTCAGCCCCAGCCATGCAAACAGCACACAACTCCTTCTCCCCAGGCCCTGCCTTCTCTGCTCCCAGCTTTTCAGGATTTTGCCAAAATCCTGAACCCTATTGTGGTTTCCCAGCCTCTCCGTGGCCGTTGTGAGGAACACCTCCCGGCTGAGCACCATCTGTGCCTTCCCCTGCCGTGCCACGCCTGCCTGCCTCCAGCTCGCTAATGAAGCTGTTAACTAAGAAATGGTAATTGCTGGGCCAGTCCCCTGCACCCCACGCTCAGCTCCAGCACCCCACGCTCAGCCCGAGCACCCACGCTCAGTCCCTGCACCCTGCACTCAGTCCCCGCACCCTACACACAGCCCCTGCACCCCACCCACAGCCCCTGCACCCCCCCCACAGCCCCTGCACCCCATGCTCAGCCCCAGCCCCCCACACACAACTCCAGTACTCTATGTTCAGCCCCAGCACCCCACACACAGCCCCTGCACACCACACACAACTCCAGCACCCCACACTCAGTCCCAGCACCCCACGCTCTGTCTCAGCACCCCACTCCCAGACCTAGCACACTACGCCCAGCCCCAGCACCCTACACACAATCCCTGCACCCCACCCACAGCCCCAGCACCCCATGCTCAGCCCCAGCACCCCACTCCCTCTGCCCTTACCCAGCACCCACCCCGTTTACAGCCCTCCAGGCAATCCTTGCTCTTTATGGCAGCGCACACAACCCAGGCTCCTCAAACTCCAGGCTGAGGCAAAGATTCCATGGGAACCTGCACCAAAGGCTTTAGCAAATCCCAGCCTTGCCTGGGCTCTTTGTGTGGCAATTCCCAACGAAAGGGCAGAGCAGCTGAGATGCTTTTGAGGAAGCATTTAGAAAATGCAGCGCTCCTGGAAGGGACTGCAATGAGGAATCACTTCTATTTCGCAGAGCTCCCCCAGCAAACACCTCAGCACAATTTGCTTTAATTCCCTTGTTTCCCGAAAGCATCTATTCCAAAATGGATCCTGCAGCTTCCTTTTTATTGGTGAAAAGAACATGTATTACTCTGCTTGGGAATTGCAGGAAACAAGATGCTCCCATGTTTGCAAAGCAGCCAGGATTGTATTTCCATGGGATAACTTAGGAGTTATTTTTGTTCTTCCTTGGGAAATCTGGGGTGGGGAGAAGAGGGGGCTAACACTGAGATCTCCCATGGAATACAAATGGTGGGTTTTCAGCATCCCTCCTGAATAGTAATCCCATTTTCTTATCAGGATTAATTCCTTTTAATCCTAAAGTATGGTTTGCCCTTGTGTCAGCTCTTTCCTCAGCATAGTCCTGTCAGAGCAGCATCCCCATGAGTTGTCCCTGCAGCAGGACTAGGTCCTAGGTTGCCAAAAGATCTTTTTCTCCAGTTACCCCTTGCCTGCTGGAGCTGGCTTTACAGGAGAGGGGCCTCACACCTCTCAGGAGGTGCACACTCAGCACCTGCAGACGTTTGCTGAGGTCCAGTTGCTGTGTGCCCAGCCCCACTGAGCTGTGGACAACATCCTTCCCCCTTGCATGAAACTCCAGTTATGGAGCTGGACCTTCCAACCACTTCCAAAGGACTCTGTATCCAGTGGGGCTAAGGGACTAAGCAGCCCTGTTTGTATCTCCAGGTCCGTGTTTCAAGGACACAGGCCTCCCCTTCCACACCAGGGAATCATTTAGGGTGTCTCAGCTTCAACAGTGGCTTCCCCAGAGGGGGTCATAGGATCTCAAAGCTGCATTGGAGGAAACTGACCTCTGAGACCTCATGCTACCATCTGATGTTTGTCATGGAGATGTTCAGCATCTCAGCAGCAGCTCTGTGCTTGGAAGCAGCGGGGACACAGGTGACTTTGGCCCAGGACACCCAATTGTGAAGTTGCTTTCACCCTGGGTGAAAGTTGGCATCCAGGCATTCACTGCTGCCATGGGCCATCCTGGCTGCCCAGCCAGATCAGCACTAACTTTTTCCTGCTCCACCCTAGGGGAGACCTTTCCATCAGAAAAAGCGCATCATCTTCATCTGGAGGAGGTACAAGGCAGGGAGAAAACATAGCTGGAGCTGAAGAAACCACCCTGGCTTCTTGTTGGGCATAAAGGGAAAGGGTGGTCCTACAGCTTTTTGTGGATGCTCCATCCCTGGAGCTGTTCAAGGCCAGGTTGGATGGGGCTTTGAGCAACCTGGTCTAGTGGGAGATGTCCCTGCCATGGCAGAGGGGTGGAACTAGATGATCTTTGAGGTCCCTTCCAACACAAATCATTCTATGATTCTCCATGCTTAGGTGAGCAGGGGCTCTGCAGCATGACAGATACGAAGATGGTCCAGGACCAGCCATGGCTAGCTTGGATTCCCATTGCGGGAGAGCTCCGAGACATGACCAGAGAGGATCCCTCAGTCTGGAGAAGGAAAGTGAATTCACAGCTCAGCAGAACAAAACAGGCATCCAATTGGGCAGAGCACATCTTCTGCGAGTCAAAATAAAATGTAGATGCTTAATTATTAATCAGCTCATATGCAAAATAGGTATGATAGCAGGGTGGGGGAGGGGGGAACGCATTGTTCCTGAAGAATAAATATTTAACATGCTACAGAACAGCATGAATTTTTAAAGAGAAGTTTTTGCAACTGCTGAGGCTCTTGAACTGCTAAAGAAGCAGAACATCTCCTAGCAGCTCTGCCAGCTCCTAGAGTGGGCAACAGCCATTTACACACAGGCACTGCAGAGGAGGAGGATGGATGGGAGAGCCTGGGCCCCAGGAATAGCAGCTCTGCAACCATCATCCTCCCACGCCCCCAGCAAAGCAGTTCTGAAAGTCCAGCTTCAGTTGGTAGGATCAGCAGCAAGGGGCTCAGCCTGCCCTGCTGTGCCCATGAAGAGCACCCAAGTGGTTCCTCCTGATTTCAGGCTCAGGGAGCTGAGATGCTCCAGCTTTTTGGGATGAGTCAGGAAGGCTCATGCTCCCTGTCCTGCATGGGGCTGGTGGTGTGGATGGGTGCAGCACCCAGTGTCTGGGACCCTGCTTACACCCATCCATGCTCTCACCCTTCCTTTTCCCTGCTCCTTCCAGTGCCTCAGCACCCATCAGCTGCTTCAGGCTGGGGCAGCTCTGGGTGGGGGCAATGGGGCACTGCACCATAGGACAGAGAGGAGGAAAGGGCTTGTGCAGCAGAGATCAGACCCCTTCTAAGGTCCCTTCTGAGCAGACCCATCTTCTAAGCAGCTTACTGGCTGTTTAGAAGAGCTGCAGGGAGCAAAACAGGGGCTAATCTGCCCCTACAGCTTTCTGCTTGGCAGCCAAACCAAGGGACAGCGAAGCCCTTTTCACAGGTAGGAGCACCAAGAAATGCTGTTGGCCGAAGGGACACCTTGGGGCAGGTCCTCAGTGCTGGGCCAAGAGGCAGAGAGAGCCCAGCAACAGCAGTACCAGCTCTGGGCATGGATGCAGGGAGGGACAGGGAGGCTAAGTATGCCCATGGTGGGGGGCACGAGCATGAAGGAGGGTATGCACGGGACAGGGCAACTGTGGGAAGGTTTCCCAGGCAGGGCAGGGAGTCTGGTGGGAATCAGCAAGATCTCTGGCCCCACATGAGCTTTGGGCAATCTCTGCATCTTGTTTCCCATCCACAACCAGAAGCCAAGGGATTTTGGATATCTCCTCCAGCTTCCTCCCTGCACAGATTCAACATCTGCTTGCAAGCAGTGCAAGGAGCAAGCTACACCACCACCACCAGTACAGTGCCAGGACTGTCTCTTCCCTGCTTCTGCAGTGGAAGAGTTAAAGCAGCTACCCCAGCAAATGATCCCGCAGCTGTCCCTGCTCCCAATGACTCCAGGACAGGATGGTCCCCCCCTCTGCTGATGGGCCACATGAAAGCTATTACACTCTCTTGATATATACCTCCCATAAATCCAGGGACTATAAATTAGGGTAACCTTCTGCTTTAAAGGGCTGACTGAGCTCTGCAAAGGCATCCCAAAGTCAGGCAGATCCTCACTGGAGACACAGATACTATCATCACTATCCTTGGGGAACCATGGCCCTGGGACAAGGAGGAGCCCCCCAGCTCTGGGACCAGCTGTGCCAAGGGCTGTATTTGCTCATGGCTTGGGGAAAACACCAATTTTTGTCCTCAGAGGAGAGGGGAGACCAAAGCTGGTCTCTGTGCCATTCCTGCTGTCCCCAGGACCTGTCACCCCCATGGTGATGCAGCTCCCCCCTGCCGCTGTCCTCACGGCTCTGGTTTGGATGAGTGTCTGTCTCTCTGCCCAACAGCAAACTGCTGCTGCACCAAATGCATGGCAATGAGCACCAAGTCCTCACCATCTCCTCTCAGAGGTCAAAGAATAGGGTCATAAAAACGATGCAGCATTTCCCTGCTCATCTCTGCAAGCAGTTCCCCTGGAATGACTCTGCACTGGGTCTTGGCAGGAGCCGAGACAGCTCCGAGCTAGCGCAGAACCTTCTCCTTCTCTCCTCCACCAGACCTAAGTGGGTCACTGCAGCCTTATGCCATGTGTCCGTACTCAGAGCTGACCCTCCCTCCACCAAGACTGACCGAGCTCACTCTGCCCTATGTGATGAGGCATTCCCCCTCCTGCACCCCCACATCCCAAACAGCATCCCTGATTCCTACGTGGATGATCCAGGCTGCACCGGGAGCCCCAGGGTTGCAGGCAACAGAAATGGAAGCAGAGACATCAAACCGGGATGTACCTTCCTGGGACCAGCTCCAGGCTGCTGGCAGGAGTAACGTCACTGACTGCAGCCCCATGGAAAGAGGATCCACCAGTCACCCACTGCCCTGGGGCAGGAGAAACCCTTCACCAGCTTACACCCCTTCTACACAAGATTTTCACCTGCTTCCTCCTCACTTTGCTCCTTGCTTCCCCTGGGGCATCTCTCATCTGTGGCAGAGCCACCTTAGGCAAGAGCAACAAGCCACAAAGAGTACCGATCATCTGCAAATGTACAGATGACGAATACCTTCAGGACCAGAGGGTGGCTGTGGCGCAGTTGTCCTCTCTCTGGCAGGACTGCACTGCCATGCATGGTGGCTGGACATAGAATCATTAAGGCTGGAAAAGACCTCTAGGATCATCAAGTTCAACCTTTGTCCTCCCTAGACCATGTCTCAAAGCACCACATCTACTCATTTTTTTAACCCCTCCAGGGATGGTGACTCCACCACCTCCCTGGGCAGCCTGGTCCAGTACCTGACCACTCCTGCAGTGAAGAATTTCTTCCTAATGTCTAATCTAAACCTCCCCTGGTCGAACTTGAGGCCATCACCTCTTGTCCTGTTAGTTACTTGGGAGAAGAGACCAACACCAGCCTCACCACAACCTCCTTTTAGGTAGTTGTAGAGAGCAATAAAGTTTCTCCTGAGCCTCCTCTCTTCCAGCCTAAACAATCCCAGTTCCCTCAGGAACATGCCATCATCTTGTAGCCATGAAGGATGCAGGAGCTGGAAGATGACAGCCAAGAGCATGAAGACACAGCCATGGGCCTATGTCACACAGGGCAACACTTGCCAGCCATGACCCAGCTTTCCACCTTGAGAAGGTCTTGCTTTCACAGCACCAGCAATGTACGTGCATGAGCTTACAACACACAAGACCACATGCACGACATGACAGAGCAGATTCCTGTAAACTCAGAGGGTTCAAGGCAAGCCTGTCCAGACCCACATGGGATTGACACCTTCTCTTTCTCTAGCTATGGGCAGGTGGCACCAGGGGTGAAGAGGACAGGACACAGATCTGGACCTGGAGCAGGCTGCGGTAAAGCCACTGCATGGTCCCTGATGAGCAGCCTCACCCCTGGCTCTGGTGCTGTCACCCAGCGTGCCTCATAGCCTGGTCTGGGAAGAGCATTAACACACACCAACATTTGAAGTTGAAACTAAGCAGATCAGCTTTCCAACAGAAACCCCCCCAGGAACCCAGCCTGCTCACCAGCTTCTGGGTGAGAAATCTAATAAAGTCATTGAGGTGAGTTAGGGCCGGGCACCATTATTCTCCCCCAATTTGTGCTGTCAGCCCCTTGTAAAACATGACATATGGCTCTGAAAATTCATCTTGGGCACCAAACAGGAATTTATGCTGCTGTAAAAGAAAGAAATGTGCCGGAAGAGATGGTGAACAGTGTCCCAGGGATCTCCACGCCACTGACAACACACATGCACTGATCTCAGCAAACAATTGATTTTCTCCCCCACCGCTGCCATCCGTCTCGGCTCCAGCCATTGCCTGGTCTGCCTGGCAGGAGAATATGAGTTTTAAAGGTCACCACTTAATGATGTTAAGGAGCCATCCTCCTTCCCAGCTAAAATCCTAATCAATTTGTAATATTTCTGACTGGACTCTGCTCACGGAGAAGATACAGGGGGATGCTGCTCCCTTGATGTGCATTTAAAGCCTCTTCTGAAGCCAAGCTGATTGCTCACAGATGCGGGCTGGACCTGACACGCCAAGTGGCCAGGCTGCAGGCAGGAATCCAGCAGAGGGGTGATGAAGAACTGTTTGCATTGCTCTACAACATAAAGTGCTATTATATCCTTACATAACTTAATGTACAAACATTTGGCTATTGCCTCTCCTGTCACCTGTGGAGAATTAGAGCCACTAGAGCCGCCCTGGACCCCCTTTTCTCCATGCTTTTCATGCTCCTGGGCTTGCAGAAGGCCTCACACACAGCTCAGAGGTGGTGGTGCTGCAGTTCTGCTGGTTTATGGCTGCTCGATGCTCAGCAAAGTCACAGAGCTGGAGCATCACCTCCACAGACAGCTCTGGGGGGCCTGGGACCCTGGGCAGGCACAGGGACAACCTCACCCCTGTTTTGAGTGTCACATCCCAGGGATTTTTTGTCACTGGGCTAAGAAACATCCCTCCAGTGAGGTTCCTTGTGGACCATTCCAGCAAGGCCTGCCCAGATCTTTGCTGAGCCATTTCCAAGCTGCTCTCCAAGCACAGAATCAGACAGAATCACAGAATTTCTGTGGCTGGAAAGGACCTTTTATGATCATCGAGCCCAACCATTAATCTATCTCCACCAGACCACTTCTACACCATGTCCTTGAGCACCCTGTCTGGATGGCTTTTAAATACACCCAGGGATGGTGATTCAACCACTTCCCTGGGCAGCCTGTTCCAGTCCTTGATAACTCTTTTAGTGTAGAAGTTTTTCCTAATGTCCAACCTAAACGTTCCCTGGTCTAAGCTAAGGGCAAGCAGCCAAGAAGAGCTTGTTTAACAATCTGGCTCCCTACAGTAAAATCCCTGTTCCGAAGAGACCCAGCAACCTCTCTACACCCCATCCCTGCCTTGCAAGGCAAGCACAGAGGAGCTCTCCCCCAGCCCAAGCATGAGACCTGGGCTGTCTTTCCTTGAAAAAGCAGCACGATTTAAACTTTTGCCTCCTGGCAAATGGTGGACTGGTGGACGAGAAGCTCAA
>VYZX01022765.1:4641-25885 GCA_013401335.1 Brachypteracias leptosomus
CGGTGTTGTATATATTTGTATATATACCTTCCCTTGTTACTTCTGTATATTTCCCTTCCTCTGATATCCCTTTTGTTTCTCCCTGTTAAAAGTTGTGATCTTGATTTCCAACTTTGTGTGAGGCCTTTCTTCCTCCCCTGGGAATGAAGAAAGGAGGGGGAAGATGGGTGAAACTAATTCTGCTCTGTGGGGGTTGCCCTGAGCCCTGAACAGAGGCACCAGCTAAACTGATAATTCTTATTACAACAGGACTGTTATCTCACACTCAGATGGCATGGGCCTCACCGAGTTCTGGATTTCTTTGATAGAATGAGTGATTTTCCGTAACAGGACTTTGATGCTTAATAAATTCAGACACTACTGAAGCAAACACAATTAAAAAAAAATTGCCATTGCCAGGAACAAAACCACTATTGTTTTGTAATATGGTACACTTGTGTGGTGGGCTAACCTTGGCTGAGCACCAGGTGCACACCAAACTGCTCTATTACCACCCCCACCCCCCCTTTCCTCTCCAACCTCGGCAGGGCAGAAGGGGAAGGAAAATAAGACGGAGAAAAAAACCCTTTTGGGAAAAACAAAAGCAGTTTAATGAAAACAGAGCAAAGCCAAGCACGTCCAAGCACGGAAGTGGAGAAAAACAAAGATTTATTCTCTACTTCCATCAGCAGGTGATGTCTGGCCCCTTCCTGGGAAGCAGGGCACCAAAGTCTAAATTTTAATATGATATCTTTACCATTGGAAGATTCAAATTGAAGTTGTCCTCAGTGTTTAATGGGTGCATTAAACCCTGTGAGGCCTGAGATCTTTCAGAAATCTGTTTCTAAATCCTAACTTGTCATTTTTTTGAGAAGAATCTCACTTAGGAGGGTTTCATTTGGACTTGATTTATAAGGTGGTGTGATGACAGAGTCTTGACAGAAAGATGAGTTGAGAAGTTAAGCCATTAGTCTCAAATTTTATCCTTGTCACTCCCTGCTCTAAAAAACAGCTTTCACTTTTCAAAACGTACTTTTTTGCAGAATAATTCCATTTAACTTTTCTCTAGTTTGTCATTTCAAACACAAGGCATTAAAATATTAACCTCTGAACAGATCTTTTTCTGTTATGTCCTGTATTTTCTGTTTCTCTGTCTCTTTCAAACCTATCTATATCTGTATCATACTTACATATACTTTATGATAAAACCTGGAAAAAAGACTGCTAATGCAAAAAGCAAAAGATGGTGTCCCTGACAAAGCCTACCTGAATTGAAAAAAAATCCTGCTTGCTGCAAAACAAGGGGAGTGAGTTTGTGAGCATTTGGAATTCATTCTTAACCTTGTTAACAGCTAATCCTCAATGGATGTTTACAGATGTCTTAATCTCTATAGATGGATTTCCCTTTCCTACTTTCCCACAATAGAGGAGGTTTAGGAATTTAAAGACTAGAATGCACTAATAATTGCTGACCTTACTTTCCCTTTAGCAATAACATGCTCTTTTGTTTACCTTTCACGTCATATATAAGATGAGGAAATTTAATCTTTTTTTTTCAGAAATTTATTGTATGCAAAAATGTATGGTTTTAGTATTTAAAGGTAGCTGCTTCAGTCTGTATTTAGATGCTCATGTAAAAACACCTAGATTTTTCAGATGTCTCTATCATCAACATTCCCTCATGCTTATGTGTTTAATACCCTGACATCTTTATGAGCAAGTATATATAAACCATTTTTAGAGATCAGACAAATTAGATAAGATACAAGGTTACCTAAAGTAAAATCAGAAAACCCAGAACATAAAGGCTAAAACCGTGCAACAGTACTCAGGACCTTTTAATAGAAACTCGCCTTTATATTGAAGTTGCCATTTTTACAAAATTGAAATATTTGTAAAAACCCATGTAAACAGTAAATGAAAGATATGAAATCCTATTTAGCTCAGGTGTTTTCTCATTTTATTACTGATAAATCAATTACAAAGACATAAAAGAGGAATTACAGTCCTATTGGTATTTCTTTGTTTTCTCTGGGGTGAGAATGATGCTATTTTGCTTTATCACATTCTCTTCTTCTGGAGCCTCTGCTAACCTCCTTCTTTGACTGTCTCTCTCTGACTCTTGGAAGGAAGTTTGCCTAACTGCAGACCAAAATCCTCTGACATGAGGATGGGTCACTCTGAGCCCATCCAAGTTTGCTGTGGGCAAATAGTCTAACTTTGGAAGGCTTCAGGAGGTATCTAGCCTCAAGTGGTTTATTATGAGACTTAGGAGTTTTCCATTGATATGTCCCCCAGGTGCCTTAACCACTGCTGACAATACCTCTGATAGATCTGCTTCTCATGCTGCAGAATAAGCATTTGATCCAAATACCTCCGTTTTCTGTTACTTCTTTTCAAAATCATACTCATATGCTCATCTTTATGACTTCTGCATAGCAGCTCTTCCAGACAGAGTAGCACCTGGACACCATGGTCTTCTGAAGAAGACA
The DNA here is from genome assembly GCA_013401335.1 of Brachypteracias leptosomus. NCBI lineage: Eukaryota > Metazoa > Chordata > Aves > Coraciiformes > Brachypteraciidae > Brachypteracias > Brachypteracias leptosomus. The sequence continues at coordinate 7,113 of VYZX01022765.1, forward strand.
GTTTTGGTTTCTCCAAAAACATGGTGATCTCTCATCACTTAGCCAGGGTAGTTATTGTACATGGTATACAGTCACAGGCCCCAAAAGTTTTAAAAAACCCATAGAGTTTTTCTTTCAGCCACTGTTGAAGTTTGTCCTAGGAACTGCAGTACTTGACTATGGTCAGAACCAGCTGCACTGTCTCTCAAATGCACTGCCTGCATGTCCCAGGGGCTCTAGTGTCTGAAGTTTCTCCTTCTAGTCTCTCCAGAACTTTTGTCTTCAACTCTCACTGATATTGTCAGCCAACCTAGGGAATGCATACTTCTAGTCACACCTAGGGATTTTTTTATGAAGAATCCCAGCATCTCTCACAGCAGAACTGTGCACACAAGGCAATAGGACTGAGTTGTGCTGCAGGTCGTGAAGATATCTTAGAATGTCACTTAGTGCCATGATGAAGTGGGCTCAAGTAGCAGGGCATCCAACTCAGATCCTGACAACCTCTGATTTTAATTTTCAATCCAGTTCTCATTATACAACTGACCTCAAAGATTAAAACAAAACAAACAAATGAAAAAACCAATCAGACAGATGATGATAGGTTGACTAACTCTCTGGCTCATAGAATTCAAGATCTCTCAGAAAATACACACTGCTTCATTTATACTCTTTTCCCATTTGTCATACAGCAGATTAAATCCCACTCAAAACAGTAACATTTTTAGACTTCATATCCCTTGTTCTGCCATCTTAATTGCATTTGAGAAATCATTAAACCCTAGTCCTACCTTAACAGAGCAAAGCTCAACAGCCCAAATAGGCCCTATGAAAATCTGGTGTTCAACAGAGTCTACACAGTAAGGTTGCTTGACAGAGGTCAGTGATTTCTTTTTGGCATTTCCCTCATCTCTACACAGGCATGGAGGATGTCAATGTTCACCTATCAAGTATGGTATTCTTTACCTCCTTATAGACTCCTGTTTTTTTAAATTTCTAACTACATTTTGAAATTGGCTTAGTTTCTCTGTCTTAGTTCCTTCTATGCAAACTAAGATGAGGATATATTCTTATCTCTTAGATATATTACATGGATAAATACTATGAAGATTCAGAGATGTTAAGACATCATGGTAATGGGGATATTGATGGCTTTGCTATCAACTCTCCTATTTTGACCTTGTAGAAGAGGCAAGAGTGCCACATTGGGTTGGTGGTACAGAGTAATATACTGAGTAGTATATTAACAATAGATTTTTGTTAATCAACAAAATGATCAACTTCTTATGCCCTCTGAAAGGCTTCCACTTAGGAGATCTAAACAACTTCTTCATGTTGTTAGCTTTCTTTGTAATATGTTAACAAGATCAGAGATTGGAGAATACAAAAAAAACCGTGCTGCTCTTCATTTGAATCTTTAAATGAATTCACTTTGACTGATTTTGAATCCCTGCGGTGTGTGCTTTCCACGTGTATTTTAGCAAATAGGTTAACAGAAAGACACATCCAGCAAAATAGTTAATTTTCAGGAACAGTTTTACAGGAAGAATATATACAGGATAGTATTTAGATTGCCTGTAAATACTGTGCTTATTCTTGGAACAGAACACGTATGATGTGAAATACTGAGATGATCTGTTAGACCTAGAGCACTTCACAAAAGATACTGTTGTATGCTTCCCATGGAGCTCAGTATTTCACAGGATTTTGAAAAGTTAACTAAATATTATGTGAGATACCATTGACTTCTTCTGGAATAAAAGCATATATAATTTCTGACTCTTCTTAACTGCAAGACCCTGATTTTAAGGTGGTGTCAATGGCTCTTACATTTATTTTAAGGCCATTTTGCAATTCAGAATCATAGAAAATGTCTACAGTATAAATGAGATTTGCATAATGACATACAAAGCTTAAGTGACTTCCTGAATCCCGGAAAGAGCTCAGGTGTGTTATACATTGAGCATGTGTAAAATATATATTTATGGCCCTATGAGGCCTGCATGCAAAATTATTTCTAGTTTGTTCAAAATGTATGCTATTCAGTTTTTGCTTATTCCAAGTGTGTTTAGTAAACAGGAGTCACTTGTGAATGATATGTTCTAAAATCTAATTTAAGGGTAAACTTAATTATGTCCACAGATGGTGAAGCATAATTGATGACAATATGTCAATGTAAACTGGAACTAGCTGTGTCTAAAAACATATCATCACTATCAACAACACAACAACATTATGAATATTTTAAATGACTACTTTATAAAAAGGATGTGCTAGCAAATCCTGGTTGCCTCCATACACGGCCTAGTGTATGTCAACTATTTTTGTTTATGTGAGCTTCTGTTTCATTCAATACTACACATCCTGATTTTATTATTACTGCAAAGAATCAACAAGGGAAATATTTCAGTAGCAAAAGGAAAATACATAGACTACACTTTTCATGAAAAAATAATTGGGGCACTGCCACTTGAATTTCACGGGAATTAACCAAGAAAAATAAAAGAACATAGCCTACTTTCTACATGGTTTACCATTACCAATGGTGAAATCCTTTGTTGTTATTATTTCATTTGATAGCAGCTACTTCCTATTTACATAAGACATAGTGAATATAACAGTAGAAGAGCATAGGCACCTCCAAATGGAAAGCAGAACATTCATTCATTATATGACCACAATCCTTACAGGTGACATTGCATTTCAGTGATCTGAACTTTACATATGATTACTAGGCTTACATGTTTCCAAAGAAGCTCTCCCTATGTTGTTAATTTATTATAAAGCTGTGAAACTTGGAAAGCTTTATTAATATTTGGTTTTGTTTTCTTTCTTTTTAAATATAGATTTCCCTTCTTATGATGAGTGTATTTTAGCATTTGACTGAATACTGGTAGAAGACGAGAACACTAATTCTCAGGTAGCCTTTTGTATGACTAGCTGAGATGTGGACAAGGCCTAGGGTGCTTGTCAAGAAACTTTAATGTCATCCTAGGTGACATTAGGAATAGCATTAGGATGTTAAATGTTCTTAATCTCAGAGTATTCTTGTCTGCTCAAGAGATTCTTTGCAAAAAACAACTAGCTGTTTACCATACTTGTGTAAACTCCCTTCTAATTCAGAGAAACCAGAGGTAAAATGGAATCTGTTTCCAAAAATCATTACAAATCTGATGTTCCTTGTTCACATCCTCTCATGTAAATAACTGAACAAAACACTGATTTTCTCTATAAGGAGCCCACATAAGAAAACTCCATAATAGTGGCATAGGCTGGAAAATATGGAACATGAGAAATGAACAAGGATACATTCTTGTCTTTGAAAACCTATCAATATCCATCACTTCTCCCAAGGCCAGCTTCTAATTGAACCTGTTGTCAATACAAAAGATGTTTGTTAGTATTAACGTGTCAGTGCTTTGGTGCTATGTAGCTCTGAAGCAGCTGTTACTGTTCCCAGGTGGACAGTACGGTACACGATATGGAAAATGTTGCTGAGGAAGTGTTATTTGTAAGCTGCCTTTGTCCTTGCAAGTTGTTACAAACAACTGATTACCATAGTAGAATCCCTCCTTCCCTGCTTTTCCATTTGCTAGAGCTTTGCCTTCCTTGAGAGTGAACAGAAAAGTTATATGGATTCTGTGGCATATAGCAAAGCTTCCATAATGGCCTCCTCCAAATGTAAAATAAGCAGTAGGATTGGTTTGTAGTGTTAATACATAAGTGTACTTAGGGAAATAATGTTTTAATTTAAATAGACTTCATGCTCTTTTTTTTTTTTTTTAATTATTATTAGTATGCTTTTTTTTGTGTTATACTTGTTTCCTGCCAGAGGAAAATTTAGATTTCGGAAGCAATTGCAAGAAACACTCAGGCAGAAATAGGTTAATAGCAAAGTGGAACAACTTTACAATTCTGAATACCTGAGCAATCAAAAAAACACCAAACCCCAAACAACAAAATAATAATACTTATGCCATGAAAATATGAGAACTCTGGGAAAACCATTGAAGAAAACATTTCATTACAAGAAGAAGTTCAATAGGCTAGCACAATTTCCTCTGAAGAAAGCATGTCCAATGGATGCTATAGCCATTCAAGCATATCCCTGAGACTTCTGTAAATATAAGTTTATGCATCTTTGTTTAATTTTTTCTGGGGCTTCAAAAAATAGCAGCAGATCAAAGCAGCTATCTCATATGTTCTACTTGTGCTATGCTATGACTATATCAAGTGTGATTTAAAAAATAATAAACTGAATAAAATTTAATTTAATACCCATTATGAAATCTATGTTTAAAACAAACTAAGACATAAAATATCTAAGACCACTTTTATTACCCTACATTCCCTATTTAAAGGATGGTTTGATGTTATTCTATGTCAGAAGTAGAGCCATAAGATTTGCTCTAAAGTTAAGATGAAAGCAAGTATTTAAATATTTATGGATGTACTGGGTTTATGTACCAAGGTTTTGGTAGCAGGGGGAACTGCAGAGGTGGCCTCTGTGAGAAGAGACCAGGAACTGCCCCCATGTCCCACAGAGCTGACTCTAAAATGTATCCTCTGCTGGCCAAAGCTGAGCTGGTGGCAATTCTGTGATAACATATTTAGGTAAGGGCAAAAATGTTTCACAGCAGCTGTGAGAGAGAAGTGAAGAAAATGCAAGAGAAATAACCCTGCAGCCACCAAGGAGAAGGAGGAGGGAGAAGGTTCTTCAGATACCAGAGTAGAGATTCCCCTGCAGCCCATGGGTGAAGATCATGGTGATGAAGGTTGTCCCCCTGTAGCCTATGAAGGACTACAGTTGAGCAGCTGTCCACATTGTAGTGTATGGAAGATCTCACACCAGAGTAGGTGGACATGACTTGAAGGAAATTTGGTCCATTGAGAATCCACAAAAGAGCAAGTTCCCAGAATGACCTTTGACCCATGGAAAGGAGCCTATGCTGGAGCACAGTCTTTTGCAGGACCTGTGGTCCTGAGGGGGACCCACGCTGGAGCAGTCTGTTCCTGAAGGATTCCACCCTGTGGAAAGGACTCACTCTGGAGCTGCAGTCTGTGGAATGACCCTGTAGTGGAAAAGTGTGAGGAAGGAGTGGCAGAGATGAAGTACTATGAACTGATTACAGTACCTATTCTCCATCCTCTCTGTGCCACTTGAGGTGGGGAATGAGACAGAAGAGTCAGAAACAGGAAAAAAGGATTGAAGACAAGCTTGAGAAGGGTGAGCAGTTATCATCTTATCTTTTTTTTTTTTTTTTTTTTNTTTTTTTTTTTTTTTTTTTTTTTTTTATCTTATTTTCTTTACCTGTCCTGTTGAGGAGAAACAAGTAAGAAAGCGGCTTGGTGGATGTATGGCAGCCAGCCAAGTTTTACCCACCATAATGTATCATCTTTTGAAAGCAATACCTTTGATGCGAAGTATATGATCAAAAAAGCCAATTTGCTGCAGTTTTACTTCTCTTTCTCATTGCAAATTCATGTCACTCATATATATTGAGATTGGTTGAATTATCTCTGGAGCTTCTTAGAACCCTTTACTGTCTTTACAGGGTGCCTATGGTGACGAGCTTTCTAAATGATTGAAGTTACAAAAAAATTTGCTGAGTCTTACAGATTCTTTGTAGAAGTGAACAAAATTGATTTTAAATGACTTCTATCTCTTAGGGAACTATTGGACATTTTTCCAAAAGGCTGTCTTCTAGATGGTGCTGCAGTGTTTTCTTCTGTTAGATCTCTTATTTTACCTGACAGCCAAAGGTGCATGGATGATAAGAAAGCCTGAGTTAGGAATTTAATGAGGACTAGCTTAGTAAGGATCAATTCAAACAGAGGTTTAGGAAAGCAAATTTCATATTTATGTATGACACATCACATTCAGCATTTATAATAAGGATTTGCAATAAGAAGTCCAGCTTATTTTGTCTATCCTACAGATAGCAGACAGATGTTCAGACTACTTCTAAATGTTCATTCAGCAGTATGAGTTTACCTTGAAAAGGGAGTATTATCTTTACTACTAACATCCTATAAGTTAAGCTCTCTCTACTTTGTATACTTCAGGCAAGGCATGAGAGACAATGTGGCCCACTGGAATTAGTATAGGGTTAGGAGTTCCTGTCTTCAAATTCTAACTATCTTAAAGGCTTGATTTGTGTCCTGCAACAACATTCTCAACAAAATCAATTTTTCAATAAGAAATTTTGAAAAGGGTAGTAATATCTTTTTTTCTCTTCCAAGTAGTGCTGTGAGGATATATCACTTGTATCTTTGTTGTGGTTTAAGGTTTGGGGAAGGGGAGGGACAGGTGGAGCAGCTATTCCACTCCCCTTCCTGCCACACTCTATCAAAGGACACAGGAAGTTCCGCTCGCCCCCTCCTCGCTGGAATTGCTGCTGGCTCCGGACGGCTCTGTGGCTGTTACAACTCCACGTGGCTCGGGAGAAATCCAACAACATCCGAGGATTGGTGTTGTATATATTTGTATATATACCTTCCCTTGTTACCTCTGTATATCTCCCTTCCTTTGATATCCCTTTTGTTACTCCCTGTTAAAAGTTGTGATCTTAATTTTCCAACTTTGTGTGAGGCCTTTCTTCCTCCCCTGGGAGGGAAGAGGGGAGGGGGAAGAGGGGTGAAACTAATTCTGCTCCGTGGGGGTTGCCTTGAGCCCTAAACAGAGACAATATTGAAAAGTGTTCTAAAGTTAAAAATCTATACTTTGTAGTATAGTAGTATGACTGCTAAAACTATTAGTATAATTTCATTCCTTTATTATGAATTCACTAATAGAAATCTGGATGATGCTGAGATGTTACACATGCAATTTAGTAGACAATCATGTCAGGATACTAGATTCTCACACCTAGGTAAACTCAGGTTATTCTATGTAAAAAAATTGCATAAATTTAAGCAAGTTGAAGCTGGAAAGAATAAGTGTACCAGGAAGGTTCCTGATGAATGGTTAGTTGTGACACTGTTGAAGAAAGAGTTATTGGCAATGTGGGAACTTAAACAGATAGATCTTTAAAAAAACCTCAAAAATTTCATGAACTTTCTAACATGCCATTACATGAATTTAAAAAAATTGTAGGTTCTGAAGCGCACATTTTTTATCTTTTGTATCTCAGATAGGTACATTTCATTTATAGCTGCCATTGACTTTGGCAGTCCTGCTTCATTTACAAGCTACTATGTAATAGCTGTCTTTTGATAAAGTGTCATTTCATGCTTTTTGAGATAACTGGGGTAACTGGCAAAGAAAAAGGAGGAGGTGCTGGATCATAATATGTGATGAATACATTCTATTCCACAAACACAGAGAAAGCAACAAATAAAAGCAAAAGAAGAAAAGTTTCTTTTCTAATTCCAGTAGTTTAAATAGTTAAATTTATTAGAATATTGTAACAAAGCTTATCACTGGAAAGCTGAGTTGATTATGAAATTCTACAAACCACCTTGTAAGCACCTGTTTTTTCCTGTTTTGTACACATTAGATCTATAGGCCTGGAAATTGTCACTTGCTATAATATCTTTGTTAAAAGAATATTATGTTTATACTATTAATTCCTACCCTAGACAAATCTCTTAGATATTTACTGAGGAAACAATTCAGAATCCCTGTTGATTAAACTATAGAATTTATTCTAAGAAAATGTCTTATATCCAAAGACATAACAAAATTTACACAGTTTATCTGGTGTGACCTGTAGTCAATTTACTTGCATATGTCCAAAGGGAAATGGCCACTGTTTTAGCCAATTGTACTGTCCCATCTTTTCTGGCAGATGTATTCTGTTTTTCTGGTTCATCTATTACTTTTCTATTCTGGGTTCATGTCTGCCCTTAATGTTCAATACAAAAGCTAATTATTGTGCTAAGCAGCTTTTCTAAAGGCTTTGCTTTTGCATCTTTGATGTTTCATGAATAGAATGGCAAATTAAATCATTGACAAATGATGCAAAATTGAAAGCAATTGTTCTACTTTTCATTTAATAATAAAAACAATGTTTTTTAAAGATAACATATATTCAAATACATTTACAAGTCTGCTATTCTACAACTCACACATCACCTTCTCACAGATTTTTTTTGCAGTAGTAACTATGTAATGAGTGGGTTTAGAATACATTGTACTAAACAGTTCTAATCTATATAGGTTCTTCTACCACACTCATCACCATAGTATCTGAGCATCTTCTGGTAGTGCATTAAGCAATGTGACTAACATCTGCCGCATATTTTATTCTCTCATCATTTCCCCAGGGGGAGAACCATGTGCAGTGGAGTGTTTTGGTTTGGATTTATTTATTTTTTAAACAGTCCATGACTTGGGGGTTATTTAGCCCACAGAGTGTCACACAGATGAAGTAAAGATTATTGTGAGTTACAGAATGGTCACAGAAAAATGTAAATGGGGAAGAAATACTTGTGTTGAAATGAATGACCCAAACATTTAAGTATATCTATTGATAATTTTTCACCTGCACATACCCAAAAACTTCTTTCTGCAGTATCATCTTACAAAATTATATAATATTTTACTCCTATCAGGTGGATGAAACCTAATCTTTTAGATTAAGCAAACAGTATTTACCTGTAGCTTTTGTCTTTCACATCTGAGAGCTGATCTAGACAGTTTACCTATGTCTTGTCTAAAAATAACTTTCAATTAACTTAAGCAGATAGCTTTGGTTATACTACAAAGGTGAGGACCCAAGTCAGAACCACACTGACAAAGAGTTTAATGTTCTTTTCATTTCAGGTCCACATATAAACTTAACTATTGGCTTTCTCATTTGAAGACAATAAATGCAAAGCAGATGCCTGCTAACAAGCATGTGTTTAAGTACTCTGTTTCCATGAATCAGGACATAAAGACAGTAAAAGACCTATTTACATCTTCTATCTCATTTCTCAGACCATGTGCAGTTCACATATGCTTCCCTCATGGCAGATTCAATAGGATTTTTTTTTCTTTTCCCATTGTTTGAAGTGGTCCAAAGTAAGGTTCAATTACTTCTTCACAGCACAATTGTATAGCTTGGCAATCTTAGCTTGCTGTCTGTTCCATCTGAGTTACTTCTTACTCTTTTGACTCTTCTTAGTTTCCTTCTGTGGTAAAGTAATAAATTCCTAAGCCAATAAATTATTTTTCCATCTTAGTGTGGGGAGGGAAGTTTAAGATAAAGAGACACTTGGATGCATAAGTTGAAAGTCTAAGCTCTTGAGAGTCAGTCAGTGTCACCAGAAGACAAGCAGAGCAGGAACTACCTTCAGTACTGTGTGTTTCCAAGGTGTAATCAGGGCATGAATTTCCTACATTTTCTCACAATCAAAGAATGTGAGAAAAGGTACAAAAATTCTTTGTGAGAATGAGTGAGCAAGAATTTCTCAGAACTGCCCTAAAGTCCACTAGACAAAGTCCACTAGAGTCCACTGCACTCTAAAGTCCACTAGACTTCTTCATTCTGAGTGATAAAAGTATTCTTTGGCTTATGTATTTCATCCATTTCTGAAAAAAATAGTTTATTGCCTCCCTTTCCTTTGGCTAATCTGAAACATCTTTTACAGATGGCTTTCTCACTGCCATGTTTCCTGTTTACGTGTTCTAGAATTAAATATCTGACTCTTCCTAAACGCTATTTTGCCTTTGTGCTTTCTAAACCATAGAAGGGTGGAACAAAGAGTAGAGAAGGCTTTCAGTAGAATATTTGTTTGAAAAGATGCTTAGCAAATTTCTGGACATGCATACAGTTAATTAGAAGAGTGAAGAAAATAGAGACTTTTGAATCTAATAATTATTTAAGATGTGCTCCATTGTATATACTAATAAAGCATTGTTGTTTGCATTAATTTAAGTAAAATTTATGGCATCACTCATGATATTTATCAGCATGATACTGCTATGGAAATTTAGTTAATAAGAAAAATAATCGACCCCTGTGCAGTTATAAATTGCTTAGTGGAAAGGGTTTATCTTAAATTCAAAAATTAGAGAAATATAATGTAAAATGTGCAAAATCTTTCTTTATACTGATTCACATTTATATATTTTAGCTATGTGTATCGGAGAGCCTGAAATAATTAATGCTTTATTGAAAGAGATAGAAAAGTACATAAAATAATTATTTTAAATGTCATTAATCAAAACAAACAGGATAATTACAGATATTAAAGAAGGTCATCAAGCATTGAAGTTGGGATATCTAAGAAATCCAGGAGTGAATTAAACATATTCAGGGAGGTGTCTACTTCTCATTTATTTTTACTAGTCAAAACTGGCAGAATTTTCACTATTTTTTTTTACTGCAGGTGTTTTCAAACAAAATCCGTTCAATCAAAGCTATCCAGAATTGTATTGTGATACAATGTGACATGCTTAAAAAAAGATGGAATCGGAATATTCCATAAAAATCAAAGGAAACTATCAGCTTGCCAAGATGAAGACCTATAGGTAATGGACAAAAGCCTCAAGAAAGTCAGAGAGATATCTACCAAACACAATCTATATGCACTATGTATATAGGTGAAGGGAGAGACACAAGAGGGAGAAAAAAAAAGTCATCAGAAATTCTTTGTGTAGAGAAATTTATCACCATTTTCCTGTTAAATATACTATATATACTTAAAAGTGTGTATGTGTGCACATAGATATATATAGATGTATATGTTTATATCTGTGCAAATACACTAAGCAAAATTCAAAGCCATTTTGGAGATATCATCAAAAATCACTTTGAAGAATCACATTTCCTTAGGAAATTTCATATTGATCTTTGCTCATGACTGTATATTGGTATTATTTTAGCAGCCATCATCTTAACCTAGATGTTAGCATTCTAATAAAAAACCTAGTTTGGAGATGCCCATTCTGAGACTTAGAGTTGGTGAAAACAGCAATAAAATTTTCTCAGCTCCCTGACAATGCTTAATCATATTTTAAACTCAATTGTGATCTGAAATGTTTTCACTTGGTATGATGTAGGGAAACTGTTCCTGATGACATACTGTCACATTAATCATCATTGTTATTAGAACAGGGAAAATGTTTTATGATGGAACAATTTTCTGACAAAAATATCAATTCAATACATTGAAAATTTCACAGAAATATGATTTAGTTTAATTTTCGTGGAAAAGTGTGTTTCTAGTGTAAAATTCAAAATTGTATATGTCCTGCAATATTTATAACAGCTCAAAACTAGTGTTATGGCTTAATAGACAGAATGGTGAAGCTCAAACTCAGTGAGCTCCAGCTCAGAAACTCCAGCCTTTTCATCCAATGTTATTCAAATATAAGAAATTAATACTAGAAAATATTAGTATTTTGATTTACTTCATTCGGGTTTTTTATTCCTTAAAATTACTATGTTTTTATTTATTTCAAAAGAATTTCTCAATATTTTGATTTTTAACTCAATCGTGGGAAAAGAAAAAGGGTTTCCTACAATATTCATCTAAATCACCTTGTAATATGTTGTTCAACACAAAATTAGGTCCTTTCTGATTGTTTGCTTAGAGATACTACAGAAGTGCATGAAAGATTTACTTGCCTCCCCTCAAGACTGTCTATGGTGGCTTCTCTATGCTCTGATCTATTATTTGCAATTATGATGATGAAGAAAATTGAGAAAAAGAGGTGGGATGGCCTATCAAGTTGTTACTAGTTCTGGAAAAAGTTCATAGACAATGGTCCTAATACATGTCTCTTTATTTAGATAATAAACTCTTTTATTATGCATTTATGCAATATATAATGAGGCTTCATATAATACATGAAACTGCAATAATTTTGTTTACAAATGACTAGGAGAGAATAAAAATTCTGTTAAATACAATATTGTATTTAATTATTTCAGGTTTTGAAGACTGTCCATATTTGCAAATCAAATTCTGTTCTGGTTTTGGTTATTGTTATTGTGCTCTTTGAGGATTTTGCAATATATATATTCAGCTTTCATCAATCTCTCACAGACAGAGAGGCACTCAGTAATGTACATTTATGCTTTCAGTTGGAGACAGAACTCCTTACAATTCCTTTTAGATGTTGATTCCTGCAGTTTATTATTAGTTGTTTCTATATGTGATTCAAGTATTTATCTACACACTGTACTGTAGATGAACTAGAATGGAGTGTACATGTTATTGGCCAACACATATGTCACTTTCCTTTTCCCTTTCTCTTTCTTTTTTTTTAAAATGTGTTGTCATATTGGGAAAATATACTGGCAAATTAATTACACTTTCTTGAGTGATAGTAATTTCACTAGCAGGGATCATATGTCATGCAATTACATTCAAATCCATTGCTATCCAAACAAACTTAATTTGTTGTTTGTTAGCAGAAGTAAAGGTAGAATAATGAAGTTTTCATTTAGAGATGTAAAACAATTTAATTTTCAATATAAACACAATTCCAACTGCAATAAGTTTCCATAGCAGTTACTTTAGGAAAATTTAGTCTTGATCAGAAAATAAAAAAGAAAGAAAAAACAGTTTATTTTTCATTATATCATAGAATACCAGATTGGAAGTGACTTCAGGAATCATCTGGTCCAACCTTTCTCAACAAAACCACTGTCTAGACAAGATGGCCCAGCACTCTGTTCAACTGAATCTTGAAAGTGTCCAGTGTGGGGAATCCACCACTTCTATGACAATATTATTGCAATGGCTGACTGTTATCAGTGGGAAAAATGTTCCTCTTCTGTCTGATTAGAATCTCCCCAGGATTAACTTGTACTCATTACCCGTCACCTTTTCCATGTGACTCCTTGTAAAACAGGGTCTCCATCTTCTTTGCAGCCACCCTTTAAATACTGGCATATGGTGCTAGGATCTCCCTTAAGCCTTCTTTTCTCAAGGCTGAAGAAACCCAGGTCTGTCAGTCTTTCTTCACATGACAGGTTTCTCAAGTCCTTTGATCATCTTTGTGGCCCTTCTCTGGGCCTTCTTCAGCCTGTCCACATCATTTTGTATAGCATTAGCATAAACATTAGTTGAGCAGCTTTGAGACTTTATTTGACTTCAGAAAACTGCCGAATTGCTGCCTCATGAAACTCAGTATGTCAAAGGAGTGATTGAGTGTCACAGTATGTTTCTGGCACACAAAAGTTTTCTACTGCTCTGCATGTTCTTAGTTTGCATCTTGGATACTGGTGGTTTTATTAGCATATACAAAGATGCCTTTCTTGTCTCAGGTAATGTTCAGCACTCCAGAGGACTCTGACTCCTTTTTATTTATACAATAGATCTCTTGTTCTATCTTGCACCTCAAAGGATAAGGCTGACAAGAAATACTGTGTATGATTAAGTAATTTCATACCTCTAGAAGCTCATGACACATACTGTGCAAAAAAAAAACCCACAACAAAACAAAGAAAGGAAAAACAACCTCCTTGTCCCAGAAAACAGGTGTCTCTCTCATGAAAATGCCTCACTGTTAGCTAGCAAACAGGAGCTAAAACATTTGTATAAGATTATGTGTTACTGTGCAAAACACATCACAATTCCTTGCTAGACTGTGCTGGATGTAAAACAAAAGCATCCAGTAAGGCAGAGAAAGTAAGTAACTTATTTATTATGTCTCAGAATATGCAATGTTTGGGTAGCTTCTTCATAAATCTGTCTGCTCTTGCTCTATCCTTTAGGGTTCCAATAGAGATTGGATTTGAGGTCCCTTCGTGGTTCTGTTCTCTTCTTCCTTGACAAGAAAAATAGTGAAGATATCATGAAAACAAAACAAAATCAGAAAAAAATCCACCATATAAAAAGGAGTAACAGTAAGTACATTCTCCTTGCTGAGTTAAGTGTAGCATTCAGCTTCTCTGAGGCAGACAGTCTTCCTTCCAGCTACTGGATTACCAGATGCATGACTTGGTTAACTTCCAGATAGTATACCATGGAAACCCTCTCTATTTTGTCATTCTTCTTATGCTTACTTGCCTTCTTTCCTTTTCCTTTTATCACTTTTCCCTTTATTTCAACCATTAACCCAATGTTTGTGCAAAACTTGCTGGAATGTTACTGACTTCTAGGTGCTTAGTACATATTGAATGGCCCAAGCAGAAATTGTTTGTTTAATACTTTTTTTCAGAATGGACAACTATGCACACAGTCTTAAATAATTACTGATTAAACTAACTCTGGAACTAGCTCATGGATAACAATTTATTCAATTAAATTCAGTATAGTATCAAAACAAATCCTAATTAGAATTGTGACAGGCAAAGTTTACGAGCTGAGGCATGGGGCCATGCTATGATAACCATACTGATTTTCTGAAGTAAGCTACATTGTGCCATGTGGCTGAAAGTTTCTTTGCAAATACTAAATTAGATTATCTGTTTCATGCTCTACCTCAATAGCTGGCATTCTGCGGCATTCGTCAGTTTGTGTCTTCATACTATGTCAGCCTTTACTGCTGCAAGAATGATAATGTTATCCCATTCACACCTGTGAATTTCTCCTGGACACAGGAGCTTCTTTTCCTCTCTTTCCTCTTTTTCAGGCTTCTGCATATGTACTTGAAGGTTACCATGACTTCGAACAGAATTGTGAAATTTGGTAGCTCATCCTGAAGAAAGATTTTGGGGTTTTTCTCCAGTTGTCAGCCATCCTGAATTGCTGCTCCTTGTCTTTGATCACTTTTCTTGAAGTGATATTAATTTTTATTTATAGAACAAAGAGGATGAAGTGTGCTATTTAAGATTTCTTCCCAAATGTAAAATTGTTTCCTGCTGTGCATGTGCATGGGTGGGAGGTTTTATTTTTTATATTTGTTTTTCCTTTTTTTTCCTTCTTCTTCTTCTTATTTTTAAATTTCTTGTGTATATACTTTTACTTACCCATAGTCATCAGGAGGCCTGAGTAGTCCTGCTGAATTGTGGCAGGGATCCAGTAAATATGCTGAAGTTTACAAAGCCCATGTGGCACATTGACAGATGAATTGTGATGGCAGCTTGAGGGCTTGGTATATTAAACATGATGAGGGGGTGGGTGAGGAATGAGGGTCTCTGTGGATTTACACATCATTCATCTGATCCTTTAAGCTTTCCAAGACCAAAATTCATTAGGGAGATTAAATGGAAAGCCAAATGTGTGATGTTACAAGAGTGCAGCTGGATTTTTTTCCCATTTGCCCAGCTTTGATACCTTAATATTAAATTGACTAGATCATTGGTACGGCCTTATGAAACTTGTAAACTATTTAGAGCTCCAGGTTTATCAGGGGCATGCAGTATTGACAAAGACAGCCAGTCTTCAGAAGATTAGCCTGTACCTGAGAAAGTACCACTTGTCTGACTGACACCAGAAGTTTAAAGAATGACTGTTTAAATGGCCTAGGTAGTACATGCTAATTATCTTTTTAACCTTCTTGAAACAAGACTGTAGCACCTGATCCTACACAAGACTTGAGTCTTCTGAACCCTTGCAAGGCTAATTCCACACAGTTTTATTCTAATTAGTGGATTAAAAGAGAATAAGTATTTTTTTAAGTATTCTGTTCTTTTCCCATGTTTTATTCCACATGCCTCCCAACTTAAATACACTCTGTAATCTTACACAACTCTAGGCAGATACATCGATTATGGGATAGACAGAACATCTGTTGTGAAAATATTAGTAATGGCAAGACCAATCTCTTCTTTCTAGCAGGTAATCTGTAAGACCATGTTCTGTTTATACACAAGTAAGACATATTTATTCCAGATTTGTCCATCTGATGCTTTCATGAGCTAGGTAATTGAATGCATAGATTTTAATCCAAGCATAATATCTCTTATTTCTCTCTTTCCTAATTGTACCCTTCATGGATCTTTAGCAAGGTACTGTGTCTTTGAACCAGGTTAGTTTCCTGAAGATAAAATGACTCTTCATATCTGCTCTGAAGGAAGAAATTAAATATTCATTTGTATGGGAAGCACTATTATGTTTGGTTAGACATGCATGGATTTTATGCAAGAATAATTGAAGATAAAACTCATGTAAGGGTAATGAGCATTTCAGGTGTAAAAAAAAACCACATTAGAAGGAAATACAAACTGGTAGTCTGTGGACAGTACAATGACTTTAAATTGTTTCCTAGGTTGTTGGTTCATTCTAGTTTTCATTTATTAGAACCTAAGATTCATTTGACTCAGGTTCAAAAGAATTCCAACCAAAGGAGCACTGAAGAACTGCCTTCTGAGGTGCTTACTGAGGTCATCAGTAAGACCTTTGAAAAGAGTGTCTTAAATGACAAGTACTATGTGCAGAACTGAAATAAAAAAGGTTGGAGTGAATGTAGGTACTGAGAGGATCTTATTAAAGCAAATGATGAAAGATGGGACTGAAGACATTAACCTATGTGATGGGGAGACCTTGACCATTGTGATTCTCAAGATTCTGCTTCAGGGGTTATATTGACACATATTTATTAAGTTATATTGTCAGGTGAGAAGTAGAAACTCAGTTTTTCAAAGTGTGTTAAAGAGACATGGGCCATTAGCCATTTCTTTGGTATTGCATTGAGTGCAAAAAGGAGGGAAGGGGTATCAGACCAGTCTCTACCTTATTTCTGTTATTCTTTTATCATGAACCTACTGTCTGGAGTAGCCACTGGGCTGCAGTGCCAAGAAAACAAATAATTCAGAACTAGGATGGAGTCACTGTGGAGGACGAGAGTTTTGACCCCTTCCTGTGGCAATGTTTTATGTGCTTTGCTCTTCGCTTGATCAGGTCAAAAGTCGTCTGTGTTAGAACATTGTAAGTTCTAATCTAGGTTTTAGCTATTTCTATTAGTTTGGCCTCACTTTGTATAAGCTATCTGAATGTTTCAAACACCATTTGATATATGGGACATTTGGAAAAAATAAAAAGGACAACTGATGGACTTAGATAAACTAAGTTGTGAAAGAGGGATTTTCGAGCTATGAGTATAGAATACAAACTGGGGTGACTGTCTTCTGACACACTAATCAGTAGTCTGAGAGTGAAAAGACATGCTAGTGAGGTTCAGATGGATTTGCATCCTCTCCCAGTGATACTGCTCAGTGTGATATTTTCCCTTGTTTCACATGACACTTTAGATTCAGGTAGTAGATGCATCTGCACTTGTATAGACATATATATAGTGAATGGAACATTATTTTGGGTAGTATCTACCTAGTCTTTTTAAAAGTCTCTGTAACACTGTTAGCAATAACTATACTAGTCAGATCACTTGATAGACAAGTTCAACTGTTAAAGGAATTTCAGCTAAGATATTTTAAAATTAAGATTCATGAATACATTTATACTTTTTCTGTGTCTGATTCAGTTGACAAGCCTGAAGGAAGCTAGCTTATCTCCAGTATAGAAACCTCACTATCTCAGAAAAAGAGCATACCATTTGTGCTGAAACGGTGAACTTATTTGAATGTGAGAGTATTTTCACATAACTGAAGTAATTCTGTTTCTTCAGTAACTTCATTCTCACATCTTGGTAGTTTTATCAGGTTGCTGACTGCTATAAACATATTCTTGTTATCCTTTTTGGAAAAGGGCAGTGGGAGAGAGGAAAATACTCTTTAGATACAGCCCAGGGCAGCAAGAAGACATTTATTCAATCACTAAAGAATTTGAATGATCTCTTCTAGTGTCAAAAGTGTGTTGTACTTAGGCAATTAAACTAGTTTATTTGTCAATCCTCTATAACTTCTGAAATTAAATACTAAGTTAAAACCTATAAATTACTCTTCTGAAAATTATAACAAATAAAAGTTTGCCATAATTTCTGAGTGTAGGACAGCTTCCAAAATAGCTCTAAGTATGAATTGCTTTGCTTCCCACTTACCTCTAGTTTGCACGACTACATCTAGATATTTAGACATACCTATCAACATTAAGCCACTAGGTATATAGAACTTATATCCTGTGCAAGTAGAGGGCAACTGGGCTATAACACCCATGAATTATATAACTTGGATATGCAGTATTCAGAATACCTCAGAGTTGCCCTCAGTAGACAATATAGATACAATGAAATTAAAAATCTCCTCCCTGAAAGAGCATCCATGTTTTATTTCAGTTCTTTTATGATTAATTTAACTGTAATAATCATGACACCCCACAGCAGAAGAGTATTGTCAACTGGAGATTCAAAAGCTTTGAATTTCATTTGAAAAATTGGAAAGGTAAACTATGCCCAAGACACCATTACCCAGTACTAACAAATGAGGTGGTGTAGGATTTGCTTTGTATTTGCTTTGTGTTACAAGTCAGATTTCTTTCACTCCATAACAGGCATCTGTTGATAGCTATCGCCAGTGTTTCGTTCTAGTATTTGCAAGTGGCGTATGTCCTGCTGTTGTCTGAATTCGGTGTATTGAACTAACAACAAAATATAGCTTTATATGACATGCATTTGCTATTGAATTGTCACAGTTAAAGGATTTGTATGGTTGCATGAGCAAAACTGGGTATCTGAGCACCATTCCTTTTAAAATGTATGTTTAGTTGACTATTCTTATTTAATTTTAATCTTTGAAGAGACAGCTGTCTGTAGGCATAGCTTCTGATCTAAAGTGACACTGCTATATCTTGGGGAAAAATGCTAAGTGTTCCTTAAACTAAAGCAGAAAAATTGTGGACACCTCTGTTCAGAAATATAAATCAGACTTGCATAATTAAAACAGGTAGCTATGTGCCCAAAGAATGATTTATTTAGTTTGCTGGGTTTGCTTCTTAAAATGTATTGTAAAAACAGTAGAAAAATTTCAAGAGAGAATGGTTTTTAAATTGATGACACTGATGTGGAGAGGTATCTC
>VYZX01022767.1:0-75105 GCA_013401335.1 Brachypteracias leptosomus
TTTATTTCTTCTCTTTGAAGAAGGTGCTGAGTAAGGGTCTGTGGTGGGTTTACCCTNTCAGACAGACCCACTACAGGGTCTGACATACAGCAAGGGTGTAGGAGCAGAGAGTGCCCAAGGGAATGCACTTAACACCTGGAATGTAATCTGGTGATGCTTCTGTGCTGGCTTTTGGCAAATATGTCTCTTGTTATTTGAACATTGTCTTTCTTTTCGCCATATGGACTGCCACTATCAAGCACCCTTCTCAAGATACTCTTGTAATACTAATGAGGGTAATTTTCAAGGACACAAAATGAGACTCTCATACTCATCTGATTTTGAATTGTCTCCTCCCTTGTTCTTGTGTGGTTATTTTAGTGGTAATTCTTGGTCATTTGTAGCAGCATGTAGCTTGGAGCAAGCTGGCTAATGCAAATTCTACAGAAACTAAGCCCATTAACAGATAGTGAAGATGTGAGGAGAAAATGAAAGCCCAGATGACATTGGTTTAGTCAAAGAACTGATTTCTCCAAGCTATAGGACAGATAGATCTGTCAGTGCAGTGACCCTCTGTGTGAACAGGACTTCAGTACCTTTTGTCTAAAGGAAGTTTGCATGAAACCTTTCTAGGCTCACAGTGCTTGGGATATAGTTAAACCAAAGCCCAGCTGACTCCTCACATGTTATTGAGATCTGACTGTCACTTAGCTGATGAAATTCCCAACTGGATGCCTCAGGGCACTGTTAAAAGGTCATGGAAGTACCTGATTCTAGTCTGGTATCATTTATTACCTCTTTCCACCTCCCACAGCAGAGATCAACTAGTCCTTTTGCAAGTAGCATCCTTTTCACTCGTGCTGACAGACAAATGGGTGCAAAGGAGATTGTTGGGGTGCATTACTGGGTCCAAAAAATCCCCTTGTAGAAGAGGAGTTAAGTCAGCAGTGGAGCAGTGAGGAGTACTTGCAATTGCAATTCTTTTACCTCAAGTCTTGACCACTTCAAAAGTATTTATTTCTACTCCCTTGCCTTCTCTGAAATGCCACAACCAGCTGTTGGACAATAGCTTAGCATCTGAAAAATTAATATCAGGATTATGAATAATGAATTAGCATAAGATAGATGACAGCTGGAGACCGTTCTCTATCTTAAGTGCAAGCCTTACATTTTAATAAATAAATGAAATAATAATAATAAAATCTATTTTATGGCCTGTACTTCAATTCTTGGAATAATATTACTTAAAAAAAAATGGCACTTAGATGAACTTCTGGACTCTCAGTATAGTCAAATAAAAAAAGGTTCTTGATGTTTTTCCTACAGGGCAGATCCTTCCAGGCATGGTAAGCATTCCCAGGAAATATGAAATGGGCTTGTACCCACTTGAAGGATCAAAGCAACCCCTGTGTTGACCCATGGACAGGATTTTTGGTGGTCAGGGGATAATTTCTGGTGGTTTAGTGATCCCTTCAAAATTCCAGTGAAGGGGATGTATGGTCAGTAGAGGACGATCAGTAAAGGTATCCAGCCTGGATCCTGTTGGCAATAGAAGTTCCTGACATGGGTGATTTGGGATCCAATGATACTTTTCCTTTTTCTCCCACCCTTGCTACAGTGCAGCTTAGCTCCTCTCTCTGGAGTAAGCAGTGGGCATCCTGTACTCTCCCTGCAAAAAAAAGTTAACAGCTGCTAAAGTTACATCTAGAGTGCTACATTTTTCCAGAAAATGAGAAATTTGTGCCATGGCAGAAGGGTGTGGTCTGATGGATGTGGTTCCTGCTGACGGTGCTAACCCTGGTCCCACTTATGGCTGCAACACCCTCTCTGAGGTGTTAATTGTTATTAAGAGTGTTAAAAACATCCTCTCGTTGCTTGCCATTGACTGCCCACATGAGAAATTTTGCTTACAACGCAATCTTTCCTTTACTATTGATTATACTAGGAAAGACATGAAAAATATGAAACCAGTGTTGCAGAGAATAGGTCGGTTTATTAAGGGTCCCTTTCCAAATTGGCTGTTTTAAAATTCAGTAGATGAACATAAAAAGCTGATCTTAGTGAGAAAAAAGCCTTCGCTCAGTTTGTTCCCTCCACTTTTTATTGTTGGGCTTTGCAGAGGAACCACAAAGCTGGAGTATGCTTGACCTCTTGCCAAATGATTAGTAGCATATTTTTACCTCAGATAATCACATTTTGTCACCATTTCAAATGGCAACAAGTTGTCATTATCTCCCAGATGTATTTCCCCTTACCATATATCTTCAATGTAGTATTTCTCTCTGTGTTATCAAGCAGCTTTTAAGTCAATACCCTAACTCTTGGTGCTCAGGGTTAATGCAACTTATAAATATTGAAGGGACTCACAGTGTCATGGTTTTGAGGAAACCCTCCTTCCTCAGGGTCAGTCCCATACAGACATGTTGGTCTTTCCCACCTGTAGTTAGTGACTGAAAACAGGGGACACTCCCCATGACATGGCACTCACAGATGTCAGCATTGGCAGGGAAGAGACTCCTGGGGGCATTTTTAATTTGAATCATCTTGATGGAGAAAGTTAATAGAAATACCTGAAATATATATAGCATCCCTCACCTGTGCTTTTTCATGCTTTTTCCTTTCTGTGTTGTACATCATGGATAACAAAAGGGTCAGAACTGAAGGCAAAATCACAGAAACACAGAATGGTAAGGGTTGGAAGGGACCTCTGGAGATCATCTAGTCCAACTGCCCCCCCCACCAGAGCAGGTGCAAGAATGCATCCAGGTGGGTTTTGAATATCTCCAGAGAAGGAGATTCCACAACCTCTCTGGGCAGCCCATTCCAGGGCTCTGCCACTCTCACAGGAAAGGAGGAGGAAAGACAGGATGCAACTTCTATGTTCAGGTTTCTGTCCACTACCTCTTGTACTGTCACTGGGCACCACTTAAAAGAGTCTGGCCCCATCCTCCTGACACTCATCCCTTAAGTATTTATAAGCCTTGATAAGATCCCCTCTCAGTCTTCTCTTCTCTAGGCTAAGAAGCCCCAGGTGCCTTAGTCTTTCTTCTTTCAAATCCCAGGGAGCGTTATGATAAAGCCGTGTAGGGAAGGAAGGATTTCCTTCTTGCCCTGGGGTATGTTCCTCCTTGCTTGCAGAGAGACACTATGCTGATTGCCTTCCAGCCACACACCACCAACAACCTACACTTAACTGACTGACTGCTCTCCCCAGGTTTTATTTCAACCCTAAATGCATTTTCAAAGGTGATAGTATTGTCCTAACACAACTGGTACATCTGTACATCTGATGTAGTAGGACTGAAATGCAGAGACTGGGGAGAGCAGCGTTTATGGCTAACACTCGGATGACAGCCTGTGGGGCTCACATGGCAGGCTGGTGCCTTGTATGAGAACTCCAAATCCATCACATATGCAATGCACCTGGATAATTGGTGTGTGGACAGGGGATTGAGAGAGTGTCTTCTCCTCTGCTCTCCAGCCTGAACTCCCACAGTATCTTCTTTTGACTTACATTGTAATGTCACCTCTGATATCAGCGGGTTTTAACTCAACATTTAAATCTGCCCAGGAAATCAGCAGCAAACTGTCCTCATTTGATTTCCCTAACCTGGGGACTTCCTTCACCACCATCTTCCCCGCACACAGATTTTCAGATGTCCTTGTTCCTTTAATGCAATTATGAAAAGACACTGTTTTGTATAACCTTACAGATCTGCTGACAGGGTAGAGAAGAAATCCAATACAGCCAAATTTTGTTATTTCTTCTCCAGCCAGAAATTAGTTTACCAGCAGAGGGCTCTCTCATGATTGTCGTTTTTTTTTCCCCTTTGCCAAGGTTATCACAAGGCTTAAAAAAAAAGAATAGAGAGGGTATGAAGCTGTCCACGTCCCCAGAGTTTAGGGCAGAGTTAGTCTTGAGGTGGGCTCTGGCTCTCTGAGTGTGCCAAGAGTCTCATTTCTCCATGTGAGGCAGCTCAGGGAGGTGTGGGGCCTATGTTCTCCTGGTCCTTTTCATGCCAGGGAGAAGATAGCTCATGAGATTGCTGCTGGGTTAGAGGGCAGGATTTTGGAAAACACATTGTGGGGGGAATCTTTCCAAAACTGACCTGGGTTCCAGCCAGCATCCTGGGGAGAGGACTGTAAAGCACAAGTCCCATGGATGGTCAAGGGAAGGTGGCAGTAAGGGGTGGCTGCTGCCAGCAGCTCATTCTCCAGAGCCAAGTGATCCAGCGAGCAGCAAGAAGCACCTTGGGGGGCGGTGGGAGCAGGGATGTCCCCTGCCGCTCCCTAGGAAGATGCTATGGCCCCAGTGTTCCCAGGGCTGCCCCCTTTCACAGCAGGCATGGCACTGAAGTTGGCATGGGGTCTCCTCTCTCTTCCCCACCCTGAGACCTTTGAAGGAAACCCCACACTCAGTGCCTTTAGCCCTTCGCTAAATACCTGGTTGCAACACCTTCACTATCGCAGTAAATACTAATGCTAATGTACAGCAAATACTACATACTCTCCCAGAGCAAGGTTATGTTGTGACAAACTTTTATTACTGGAATAGTTATGGTTTTGCTCCTTGCTGGTATGGTGGGAAAGCTGTTTCCCTTGCCTTCCCTGCTTCCAATGTCTCTCCATGCTCTTGGTTGCACTGTTGAGATACACTGATTATGGTATATAAAGCACTGCAAGTGATTTTTCTGTAATAATACTCTATAAAAATCCCACAAAGTAGTAGCCACTGGGATCCTGTTGTGACCCAGCTGTTGTATTTTTGTAAACATTTCTGCTCACTAATAATGTATATAGTTTAAGAAATGTGAATGTACAGGCACACCTACATTAATATGATTCCAAATGATTACAGGGTTAATAATCTATGTGAATATATGTGAATCTGTTTGAAAATAAGCTGTACAAACTCTCTATCTGAACATCTGTTTTATGTCTTATGAAATGCAGTGATTCTTCCAGTGGTAGGAGATGAGATATTTATTATTTCAACTGAGTTCTTAAAAATACAGGGCAGAAACAAAAACCAGAGCAAAAGCAGGATTTTCGGAGCATTTGCAAAAATCACAACATTTATTCTTTTTGTCTTCATATTGTAGACAGTCTTCCACTTCCTTTTGGTACAGGTAGAACTATATCCTGGGTGAACCCAAGCAACAGGAATTTAAATTATCAATTAAATTGATTCTTCAGGAAAAACATCTCACTTTATTATTTTTATTTATGAAATGTTAAAAACAATGAGATTCACTGCATTTTTTTACGATATTATAACTCGCCCTAGTGATCTTGGAGCCTGATTATAAGCACATGTAAAAGGTCTGTCAGGATATAACTAGGCTTAAATGCTCTGAACTTTTGGAGGTGGTGGTCAGTCCTGGACCTGGTCCTCAACCAGTACTGTAATCGCTGGGTTATTTTGTTCTCTGGACATCCCTGTGAAATAACAGTCTTTGCATAGGTGGAGGATGAGTCACGTAACAGGCTAAGCAGTTTATGTCCAGGAGGTTTGTGGCTGAGATGAACTCATGTCTATAATGCCCCAAAACAGTCTTCAAGACACTAGGTTATCCTGGACAGCTTTGTGATGCCAGAACCATGATTATTAGAAGCCTACAATCTATATAAACACCATTGTTGCTTGGAAGCCCTGTATTTCCATGGAAAATATGATCCAAATAAATTCCTTTCATGGCTGCTTGGTGCATCCGGGTGTTTTGGGTGCACAGTACACCAGAAGCTGTGAGTTCCTGCGATAGAAAGGTGCTTCTCTCCCACAAATGAAAGGGAACCCTGGGGTGATAGCTCTGGGGAAAAAAATGCCCACCACCACCTTTGCTACAGTGGTGGTGATGCTGCTCAACCCAGCAAGATAAGCGCTTCTTTTCACTACCAGCAGAGACTTGATACTAGCACTCAGCATGTCCCCCACATGTGTATTTGCTAAATGACAGACTCTGACATCTTATCACTATGTCAGCTATCAGAAAGTGTTTTGTGCAGTTTTGTTTGGGTGGCTGAAACAGGTGTTACTGTACAGAGCCTTGGCCGTGGTGATAAACCTGTCGTCTGTCTGCTTGGGATATTTCATGCTCTTTGCTTCTTCTCCAAAAGATCTAGGTCACTCCTACTGTCCTTTTCTCATAGTCTAAACCGAGATTTTTAATGAAAGTATAGATCTGATTTTTTCCCTTAAACTACAAATTGCAACTCAGGAGTAAAACAAATCTACCATGAGAACAGTCCTTAAAATAATAGTATCCTTCAGCAAACTGATAGCAAACCCTGCTTATACTATATATATACACATATATATTTAGTACTTACATACTTAAGTACTTTAGTAGTAACAGGATGGGCAGGCCAAGTGTTATTCAGACAAACCCCCGTGTCCCTTCCCCTCGAGGACTGCACGGCAAGCTACACCTCACTGCTGCAGCTCGGGCAGTGTTAGCTGCACTGCCAGCTCCTGCTCCCAACCCTGCACCTATGTCCCCACTGCATCTTGCACATCCATCTTTACAAGCAGAAGCTTGGGGTGCAATGACCAGGGGGTGAATTCAGCCGGGCAGAGCCCTTGCATGGTCAGATGGCTCAGACACCAGCCACTGCGGGCACACCAGGAGGGCTGCAGAGCAATGACTGCAGGCAGACAGATCACTACAGGGCATGGGAAGTTGAGAATGCTGTGATTAATTACATTGGCTACTTAGCAGCTAAATGTTATGATGATTATTAAATAATGTTAGAAATTGGGCCCTGGTGGTTTGGCTGCCACAGCTTGCTTGGGCTGGTGTAGCTATATATAAGCTGGGAGGACACACTGATTTTATACTAGCCCCAGATCAGCTACAAACCTAGCATTGAAAATACAGAGAAGAGACGTCATGTTTGCATGGACATGTGGTTTTAAGAATGAATCACAGTTGTCAGGCTGAGAACCAGTCCAGATTGTGGAGGTGACAGTGCCAATGCCCAGTCCCATAGAACAAAATTTGGGATCAGTACATGTAAGCAGATAGAGTTGACGTCTTTGAATGAACGGAGCATAGACATCAGCCCTCAGGCACAACTACTCCATGTTCTGTAGTGATTTTGTAAGAGACTGCTGTTTTGTGTACTGCAACTGCTGATGGAGAAAGATGAAGCCCATTCAAGTGATACCTGCCTTAACCTAACAGTGACAGATGAAGACCAAGTCAAAATGTGCACACTACTTTTAGAGAGGTCACTGGATGAAATTTGATCCTGCTCAGAGTGTCTCCATAGATCTGCAGCCACACTTTAATAGGCCTGTTGAGGAATGAGATGTATGTTTCGGATGTTTCATTCAGCTTATATTGGTCTTTGTTGTGGCATTTACAATGTCTTAAAGGAAAATTCCAATATTTTTTAAAAATTCTAGCCAGTTATTGAAAGCAGTCAAATTGCCTTTGGAAAAAAATGAATATTGTATTTATGACACCGATCATCCATCAGGCAAAAAAAGAAAGAAAAAAATCCAACAATCCAGGAAAGCAAATGATGATAGAGATCCCAGATAAAGTCACTCTTCTCAGAGGGCAGCAAGTCTGATGAGCTGAAATGGAAAGTCCTTCTCATTGATTTCACTGGAAAAAGTAATTGACTTTGAACTCTTTGAATAAGTTGCGATCTGTATTTAGTTTCTGGTCCAAGGAAGAGAATGTCATTTTGTTTTTCTTGTGGCTCCTGTTAGCTTTAATGTCAGTTGCATAGCTGAATCCCTTGCATCAAGCTCCAAATTTACCCCTGATGTCAGTCTGTTTAGGACTGAAACAAAAATCAGCCTTTCATCTCTCGATTGCTTAAAGGATTATGCCATAATGCCACATTTATTAATTCAAAATCTTTCTTGTCTGTACATGCACTAATGGAACTGAGTATTCAGAGGAAAGACAGAGAAAGTGTAGAGACTGTAGCTTGACTTTTAGATATTAATACAGCCAATTAACTGGAAATATCCTTACAATTCTAGAAAACATACACATTTTTGCCCTTGGACTGCCTGAATGGAGAGATTCAGTACTTCAGGCTGTCAAGGTCACAGATCCAAACTGCTGACTTTCTTGCAGGGCCACATAACCTTTTTACTAACATACATACAGTGTTGTATTTGTCATCATCAGTTCCAACATGGATGGGGGGGATGCATCCAGTTGACCCCTGAGGATGCCAAGAGGAGCCGCAGTGGACTTTCCTCATGCAAATGAGTTTGGGTGAGATCCTGTTAGTCCTTTATAGGAACAATCATTTGAAGACAAAGGAGAGCTGCTTGCATTTGTGCACCATGTTTTGTCTTTTTCAGTATGAAAAACATGGTCTAGTCCTGCAGAGCTTCCTGAAAATAACCCCTTACATATACACTTCCTGCCACATCACCTGGGTATGTACGAGCTGTCTGTAAAAGCTCCTGTCTTCTTTATTTGTTACATTGACTTGTTTAGCCAAAGATTATTTGGAGGAGAAAACAGTTTTGATAATTAAACTCTAGTGATACATACACTGGCAGTTTGAGGACCTTACACTTTCAATCAAAACACAAAAAAGTTGTTCAGAAAGCTCATCCTTAAAGGCATCTTTATGGAGGAATAATGAGTCTTGTTAAGCCAAGGCTTCAGATCACAGTGAACTGGAAAGGCAATGAACATTAAACATGAGCCACATTGAAAGGTCCTTCAAAATTCTGGAAAAGTGTGAACAGACCACTGTGTGAATGAGGATTGCATTTATCAGCCCTTGTTCAGAAAATTAAGGGACAAAGGCAACCTTGACTGTGCTTTTTTGAGGTGCTTTGGTAGTGAGAAGCCATGAGCTTGAGGCATGGGCAGGAGATACTGACACGCCTGGTTTCCCTGCAAGGCCCCTTCCTTACATAGGATGGAGCATCCCTGCCATGCTCACAGTTCCATAATTATAAAAGCCCAAGGGAAACTGAAAAACTGTATGATAAATCTATTTTAAAATGATGCTATGCTATTTTAAGATGCCTCTTCTTTTTTAGAGAAAGAAAAAGGAAAAGCAATCAAAATAGTTCTGCTTCCCAGGTAAATATGATTGTCTTTTTGTGTGCTGAGTAGAGAATCACAAGAAAAACTTTTTTCCAGAAGTCGTATTATTTTGCCGATACTTACTTGTATTTTTCTTATAAAGTCAGAAGACAGGCAAAAGTATTGCTGTACACCAGTGTATAACATGAGGTTAGGGTATCTAGAGGAACCCAGTCTGTCCCCTGGTCAAGCTGCAGGAACAGCCTGCATGTTCATGTCTGACTATGTGCAGCCCAATATTCTGTGCTGTCCTTCACTGTGTTTATCTTCCCCTTGTTTTTCATGACAACAGACATACAGATTTGCTCCTCTTAGATCAAATTCTGACAGCTTAATGTTATTTCTAGAAGGACGTTCTTGTAGAAGTGAAGCACCGGTTATGGTCTTGCTTTTTACCTTTTGCTTCCTGGTTCATACACTCTTGTTCTAACACTGTGTATTCAATCCACTCAATTTTGTCATCACATTTATCCCAAAACTGCTTTCATCTATTTTCCTGGGTTTATCCCAGGAACTTTGAAGAACTTCTTTTCTATAGCCCCACTGAAGGTTTTACAAGCCACTTTGCACCAATTTCTGCTACATGTTCATGGATTTTTTCCTTTTCCCTAATGACAGACTTTTTGTTTATCTTTTGGTGCTATAAGCTGTCACAGACTGTTTTGTTTGAGAACAATACTCTCATCCCCAACCATGACAACAATTTTTTTATCAGTATTACAGTCTTGTGAAGGTCATAGCAAAAAGGGCAATCTGAGTAGCAGAGAGACCCCACTGTAAAGGTCAAGTATGTATGTACTGCACTGGATGGACTATGTACAGCACATTAGGGGCTCAGCATAGCCTGAGTAAATGAGTAATGAACTAAACCCAGAGGTAATTTTTGGACACAAAGGTCCAAGGTGGTGAACCTGAGGTTTCTTTTGACCAACATTACCAGTTTTACTTGAGGATCATTCAGGCTGCCTAGAACACTGTGCCTTTCAGTTTCTCTTGTCTTTCAAAACAAACCCTAAACCTTTCCCCAGAGGTGAGGCAGATTTAGACTTGGCCATTATGGTAAACAGATACAACTTGCCTGAAAGACTTACCTTTGTGGTAAGTCTGAGTAATCCTCTACTCTACAACAGAGGTACCTTCCTGACTTTGAGATTTCATCAGAGGTGATCGTATAAAGTAAATTCTGTTGCAAATAATTGAGTTGTGTTGGTTGGCAGAGACCTTTAAGATCATCAAGACCAACCATTAACTCAGCACCATCAATCCTGTGCACCACTGCTTCTGTGTAACGGGCTATAGGCACCAGAAAGGTTGTACCATTAATTTTTAGTGCAGAATTAAGATCTTGTCTGAAGCTTTTGGTGCTGTTGACTGAGCACTGTTGCTTTGATGGCAAGCAGATGATGCTAGTGGCCCATGCTTTTAGTCCTTCACAGCAAAAAAGGAGAAAGCTGTAGGTATGTCTGACTGTACATTGCTAGACTCACATAAGCTGTTCCTTGAAGTCTAACCTATTTTCTGTCTTCTTCAGTGTATTCATGAGATACGTCCTTTTTATGGCACATATGTTATCACAGCATCTTAGCACCTCGGCATCTGAGATGTGTTTTCCCTTACAGCCTGCCATGAATATGGAAGCATTTTTATCCTTACATTTTATAAAGAGTGAAGAATCACCAGGAAGGCATTAAGTAGTTTGCTGAAGATCATAGAGCTATTGCAGGCCAGGAAATCCTAAGTCTGAAACTCATATGATAACAACAATACTCACAATACTTCCTCCCAGCCTCTGTAAAGAGATGAGCCATAAGGGACAGCCTTACTAACAGGCTGATAACATATGAATGTACTTTTCTGGTGAGCCTGGTGTGATTTGGTAGAGCCCTTGGGCAGTGCTTCCAGCTGAAAGTGTGTGAGTGCTTTTGTCCTTGGAAACTTTGCTCTTGAGCAGAGCCACTCAGTAGAAGAAAACCTGTATTTTCTCCATGTCTTGGCTCCTAAGGAAATGTGTTTGGAGGCAACAAACAGCAACAAGAGCTTTGGTGTGTTTTCACTAGAATATTTGTAGACAAAGATATGAGACATAGACATTTTCTGTGCATTGCATCATATTTGCTGGCTGCACTTTTGTTATCTCCTGATGACCCTGAAGCAGCAAACAAAGGTGCAGTTGGTCACCCTATCTCATTGGGAAGCAGCAGCAGTGGTCACCAATTTGAATGGTCACAACCATCTGATTTCCTGAGCTGACTTCAGAAAACATAGTTCTAACCAAGATTTTCCAAGACACTTCTTGGATAAAAGGACAGATTTTCCTGTGAGGCCTGGCTGTGAAGGTGTAGCACGTGTAGTTGGTTAACTTCACACTGCTTTTTTTCCTTTTAGTATTTGGAAAGCCCATGGACTGGAAATTGACTGACAGCTCTGAACGATGGCTGGCCATGGGGAAGTATTATGCAGCTGGGGTGACTAGTGCTGAGGTCTGTCCTAAACCTCATGTTATTCAACATTGTTGTTGGTAACCCTTTTTCCAAAGGTAAAATAGCTTCTGTTTAAAATTTTATGCCACCTCAGTGATTAGTGGAGGCCACCACAAAGATTAGTAATTATTGCTCAGAACGCCACACTCAGAAGTGCACTCATTTAAACCAAGAAAGTTTCAGTGTATTAAAACTAAGTCATGCACCAAAGGCAGAGGGCTGCCATCCTTTCTTACCAAATGGAACACCAGCTTTGACCTGGGCAAAGTTAAGGAGATGCCTTCCACTCAAGTGGCTTCATCCTCTCAAGAAAAGGTTATGGAGAAGCTGCTTCCACCAAGCTCACCTCACTTTAATGCATGAAGAATCTGGGATCAAAACATTTGCTGTCTTTGTTATCTATCAAAGAGGTGATTTACTTGTGGTATAGTTCTGTGAGGAGAAGGTAGTATTGAAGCTATTAAATGAGTATTTAATGTAACAGAGAAAGGCGTAACTGGCTGGAGCTGTAGTGCAAGGCAGGTGGTATTTCTGGAGCAAACTATGGAGTGGTAGATGGAGTTTCTATTTCCTGATATTTTCATACCAAGACTGGATACGCAGACAACCCAAAATGTCTCAATCAGACCAAAACCAGCTGTTCTTCAAACAGATGCAATTGTGGGACTCTATGGGCAGCAGAGTGGAGTGTAGGATCTGCTTACCTTGAAGATCTCAGAAACTCATTGGGTAATGAAATGAATCCTACTCAGCATCCTCTATGAAGAAGACGGTCTATGTTAAATTGGTGCAATGTTTTTTATAAACCAAGTTGTCCCTGGCTTTACTCAGAGACATCCTCTGAAGGATGATGGCTCCTTTCACACCTCACCAGCTGCTCAGATGTCCCCTCCACCAGATGTGTTGATCACAGGCAGTTGTGCTGTCACTGTGCTGGCTGCCCTGCAGAGACCCTCTGCCCTGTCCCTGCAGGTGGCAGCTCACTGTGCTGGTCTGGTGGGGCTGCTACACTGCTTCTAACTTTGAGGGGAGTCTTCTCTAGAAATAATTTGGTAACTTTATCAATTAAACTTGTCACATTTATGATTTAATGAAGCCTACTGAGAGACTGACATATATGAGGTCTCTTTCTTTAATTGCTTTTATTTCTAAGAAACATATCCACAAATAGCATCAAATAAGGGATTCCTTTTATACCTGTCCTTATGCACAGATGCATAGAAAATAATAATGTTTATTTCTAAACATCCCTATATGGACAATGCAAACAAAATTTATACTGCAGGCAGCAAACCAGTCACAAAAGCAGCTGTTTTAAATATTCCACATCTTGGCACTTAGAGGAGATTAATAAGCATGCATTGGGTGCCAGACCATCAGCCAGCAATCAGTGACACCTTCCAGAAACTTTTTCTTGAAGGGAAGAGCTGGAAATACGAATGGAGCCTCTGGTCAGGTATGAGCCCAGGCTGATGGCTGTCCCCAGTGTGTGCAGGTGGGAGATGGCTCGGTGTGCGGGTACAACAGGATCACTGCCCTCTGCGAGGAGGAGGGCTGCTGGCAACACTGGCTACTGAGGCAAGCACAGGGGAGATGTCACTGATTTGACAGAAGCTAGAGATAAGAAAGAAACATAATTCAACACAATTTCAGTCTAGTATTTACCTAAGGAATTTACTTTTTGCAATTACATCCAACGCTGTTGGTCACCTGGGGCTGTGTCTGGGGCTGATGATGCTCTGGTCCTCAAGGGGACCATGAGATGCCCATATTTTCATAATTTGACAGCAGACCTGAGTGACAGCACCTAAAAGCAGAGCAGGAGAGCAGGCAGGAGGTGCAGCGGGCTTGCAAGGTGCAGGGCTCACAGCTGTGAGGGCTGTGGGAAGCGCTAACTGAGGCTTCCTCCCTGCTAAGGCACCATGCCCTGATGCCTTGTCAGCAGACTGTGGTGGTTGTGAGCTGAGCACTGGGAGGAGGTTGCTGTGCTCCTGAAGCACCTTTCTCCTTGAGACAGTTTTTCCTTGGTAAGAAGTTTCATTTAGCTGTCCCTTTCTCAGAAGTTTTAATGATGTCTAGTGCAAGTGGTTTTTCTGGACCAGAAGTTGGTATTTAGGCTTGTGTTGCTGTGGCAGCTTCACCCTCTTGTTCACCTTTCTGTACAAATCCTGTCCTGTCCTATTCCTGAGGTGCATTTGACTTTGTCATTGACTGATTGCTGCCCAATGAGTATTTCCCTCACTCCTCCCAGCAGATATGGGCACTAAGAGGTCTCCAGGCATATGAAATTGCTATAAACTATTCATTTGTTCCTGTGCACCCTCTGGGTTTGTAAAGATCACAGGCAAAAGCTTTTTCTCTCCTAGAGAACAAGTCCAAGGAGTGACACACTCAGAGACAGTGCAGTTATTGGCGCATCCTTTCTGATGCCATGTATAGCCTTGAGCATCCCTATTTCCTTCTCTGAAATGAAATGGTCCAGGTGTGGGAAGTGTTATGGTGTAGCTCAGGGCCACCCATGGAGACATGCAAAGGCTAATGCCCAGGTTCTCAGTCAAAACATTGCAGCAGGCTTGCCACCTCTGCCGGCTGTCTTGGAGGTGGTTGCCCCTTCCTGAGGAACAGAGAGGCTGGTGGAGAGCATCCCATCACCTCTGCAGTTGTAGCCCATGGGTATGGCACTGCATCTCTCATCGAGGCAGCACAGAGCAGCACCTTGAAGTATGCCTTTCGAATAAGGCTTATCAATCATTTGATGATGGATATTCTCATCTGCATAAAGTGAGGAGTGATATTTATTCTCTTTTTACTGGTACCTTTAACTTTTAAATAGAACAGAATTTGATTTTATACAGCTCCTCTCACACTTCTCTATTCCAAAGCACTTTTACAGAGCAGTTAAGTTAGGATATAATGCTGGTAATGCAGTGACTTTGAGCAAATGAAGCAGTCTGAACAGCACCATATATCACTGCACCCACCTCCTCTGGATGTGATGCACATTCCATTTGATCTTTTTTAATAGCTATTCTGTACCTGCCCTTGATTTTGACCGACTAAATTCAAGCTATTAAATCTGTGCCTCAGTACTTTTTTTTAAACACCTTTTTAAAAGGGAATTTAGGACTTGTAGAAGTTGCCAGATTAGGGCAGGTTTATGAAATGTGCAGTTTTATCCCCTAATAACAACGTCAAGACATTCAAAGCTTCATGGGGATTGTAAGAAGCATCAAATCAGCAGTGAAACTCTCCTGAGCTTTCTTTGTCTGTAGGGCTTCTCTGGGAATACTCACCTGATTTGGTGTCCTTTTCTTGTAAATAGTGCTGCTATCAGTGATAAAGAAATCAGCTTTTCCCTTGCAGGAGATAACTTTTGAAAATAAATGACAACTCCCTTTACTTGCAGACAGCTTTATTTACCTTTACAATACTGTGGCTCCTGAGTGTTGTGGAGGCGTGCAGGTGGCTGCTGGTGCCCTGTGGCTGGGATGTTGACACCAACAGCAGGGAAACATGGGGCAGCTCCCCAGTTATCGGACCTGCATCAACCACCCGGCCTCAGGAGAAGCAAACATAGGTTTATCCAGACTTTAACCCATTTAGTGCTTCAGAGCAGCAGGTAGCTCCTTCTCATTAAAAGTGAGC
The DNA here is from genome assembly GCA_013401335.1 of Brachypteracias leptosomus. Lineage (NCBI taxonomy): Eukaryota > Metazoa > Chordata > Aves > Coraciiformes > Brachypteraciidae > Brachypteracias > Brachypteracias leptosomus. The sequence continues at coordinate 15,176 of VYZX01022767.1, forward strand.
CGGGGCTGCGGCAGCTGCATAAAGCTTTGAGATATTATTCCTACAGAAACACTGGCATATGAGTTTATTAATAGTCATACACCCCTAAACACACTGCTCCATACTGGGTTGTAGCTCTTGTAATCATCCATTTTTTGTCCTCCCATTCTTGCCTTTAAATTGAAATAGTAAATAGTTATTTCTATACCCCAGAATCTTCCCATTAGTCTTCATTAATGATTATTTCTGTCACTTTCAAACTGGTTCTGTGAAAATGATACATCTACAATTGACCAAACCCCTCTCTCATTTCCTCTTAGGCAACATTATTGGTGTCAAGTGAGAACCGAATCCCATTGAACTGTGATTAAGAGCGGAATTTGGCTCAAAGGCTACATTGTACTAAAGGCTTTGCTGCTCTATTATAGGCTGTAACCAGTATTTTTACTGGAAGAAATTGTAAACTTATTAAATGGGATATCTTGCCTCTGAAAAACCATCAGGAGAAGACTTAACAGCTACAGTTGAAAGAATTTTTTTTTAAAATAAAATAATCCCAAAATCTTTAGGCCTGCTACAAAATGAGAAGCACATCATATTCTAGCATAAACCACTAATGGTTAAATTCTTCTCTCAGACTCTTATAAATCAAAGTAGCCCCACTGACTTTAATTAAGTTATGCTGAAATTATGCTGGTGTAGCCATCTCATTTTGGCCCTACAAACTTGGCATTTGTCATTGTAGATCTAATCCAAAGCCTGTGGAACCCGTTAGAATCTTTATTCGGATAATCTGATTTGGATTAGATGGTATAAGTTTAACATGAATCATAATTAGCTCAGTTTGGTATTTGTATGGCTCATAATATGAAAGAGAGCCATATGAGTCAGCTGGAGCATTGGTCTTGTGGTTTAGGAAAGGAAGTGAAACCATGAAGTCTTTCACTTAGTCCACCTAATTGCAATCAGATGGTAACTACTTTAATTACCAAACCAGAACAGGCTTGAGGTACTGACATCATATGATGGGTTCTGTCTCCTGGTGTCAGGTCACCAGAGAAGTGATTCTTCTCTTTTACTTCTCCTGGGTCTTGGCCATTCATAAAAATCATTGTGTAATGTTGATGTTGTTAATTGCTTTTAATAGTTTGTATGCTACAGGAGTAGCATTATCTTGCCTACTATGTTTGCTTAATTCATTATGTTCTGTGCATGTAGTGGACAAGAGGACCTGGAGGTCATGAAGCCTGTTTCTGACCTCATTTATATTGGAGTTGCATCAACAGAATTTGATGAACTTTAATGAAATTATTCTTAATTTATAGCAGTGCAGTATAAGTACAAGGCTGAGATATATCGTAATTCTGTCAATCTGCTAGAATGACACTGCTCATAGTGAGGATGGGAGGGAACTGTGGTTGACATATATAAATGTATATTTACATAATGATATTTTAAAATGGTTGTTCATGGTCAAAGGGAAAAAATTATTCTATGTTCATCAGGGATTTTCTGGAGGTGTTATACAATGGCAGCAAAAATTAGCCCGATGTATTGCGTGCTTGGAAGCAAAATGACACATCACCAATACATGCATCCCTTTTCCAAAATCCTCTTGCTGTAGAAAATGTCTGTTGTCTTCTGTATTGAGGAAAACAGCTAACTGCCAATTTGTATAAAGAGAAGAAGTCTTTCCTCTAGTCTTCATCTAAGAAACGAGCAGGTGAAGTGAAAGGATGCTTTTGTATCAATATCACATAAAGGGTAATGAAATTGGAAATAGATTCATGATTTATTGTTCCTCTAGCATCAGACTTAAGTATATGGGAAAATTGGCTTTCAGTATATACAGTAGCTGCTTACATAGCATGACTAAAGAAAGACCCTGTGAATATGAAAGGTTCCAGATGAATGAGGCCTGAAATGGAAAACCTCTATTGCTATAGCAGACGGGATTGTGTGGCTTTCATGTGCCTTGCCAGTAATCTGCCAACATTTACATCCAATCTTTGGCTAGCAGAAGCATTGATTTAGTAGGCTGTAAAGGCCCCTTTCTCCACCTGCCATCTAAACCGACAAAAATCATTATGTTGGAACCATCCCTTTTTCTAGGTGTCAAGCAGGAAAGCCATCACCTGGGGAATGGGGAGATGTGGTGGTGTAAATCCTGTGCAAGGCTCCGCATCACTTAGTAACACCAGAGAAAATACAAGGTGTGTCTCAGCTGCAGGAAAACGGTTTCACTATGGTGAGGAGAAGAATACTCTAAATCAGTCAGGAGCAGGAAAGTATTTCCTAGTAGAAGAGAGATGAACCTGGAGAGTGTGGCCCAGTTGAAGAGGCAATAGCCCCATTTCTGACACATTGGCTGGCCTTGTCCCCAGCAGAGCCACCATGCCTACAAAGGAATGTCCCTCTTCTTTTAGGGGAATGACACCAGATGGCTGTCAGGCTTTTCCAGCCCTTTCTTTTTGTTAGGGCAGGTGGCAACCAGCTTCCCAAGACCTTGGTGATTCTGACTTATAACAGGAAAACTGCTGAAATCTTGAAATGCCACGTGAGAGTGGGAAGCTTTGTTTCTAAACCTGATTTGAGACAGTAGCACTCTGCTTGATATGTGGTCTCTCTGTGCCAATGTGCATGGTGGAGGAACAGGCATGGATGTGAAAAGCTCACATGTCCTTTGTGAGGCCCCGGCTTGTAACCAGCTGTGTGGTGCAGTTCCTTTTCTATATTAATATTCCCTGGGCAGGCCCTGGAACTGTATCTGTTTTTTAGATCTCTCTGGTTAATGAAATGTCCAAAGACAATCATCTGGCAATAGAATTGCACTTCAGAAATACAAACAAAAAGACTCGAATTTACATTTGTCCCAATACCATTAATGTAAATTGGTTATTAGCTATTTATGCTGAAAAGCTGTAATAAAAAGCATAAAGGTAGTTTCATTAACTACATTTTTGCCTGTGAAATCTGTGCTAGAGGGCACACCTTGCAATCAGTGATTTTCTTTTCTCAGGCAATATGGCATTTGCTTCACCTAACATATTTATAAACAAATTACTACCCCCTTTTCTGCGCTTTGCATTTTATAACACATCACTGTTATGAAGTTAATAGGACAGCCGTGTGCAATGCTTTTTTAATTCAATTGCAGTGTTGGATTGTTCTTTATCCTATCATTCTCATGTATATGTAGGAAGGGGTAATTAAAGAAAAAAGGCATTTACAAACAATTATAATGCAGGAATAACAAGAAAGAAAATGGATTTCTCTCATTGTTTTTTAATAGGGATATGGGGAGGGATGGGGATAGCAGGAAAACAGAGCTGCACCTGATCTGCCTTTCCGGTTTTAGTCTCTTCAAGCATCTAGGGGAAGATTTTTTGGGGTGTATGAGCTGGGTTTTCCCTTATGTAATGCTGTGATGCCCATGCTGATGAAAGGGAGAACAGGACTGGGACTGACAATTGCCTTCACATATAAAATGTGATCTCCTTGATTTCTAGCACAATGTCATCCTACTTTGCCTATGTCCTCTCCTGAGCTGCTCTGCTCAGGTACTGGGTCCCCTGCCCCAGCAGTCAGGCATGCAGGCAGCAATGGCATGAGGAAGGGAAGAGGTAAGGCTGCTGGAAAGAAGAGAGGAGAGGTGGGAAATGGCATGCTATTTGGAAAGAAGTCCAGAGGTAGAGCATACACATGCAAAGAGGACACCTTGCTCCCACACCCAGTGTTGCTTTAAGCACTTCTGTAAAGTGGCAGTGCAGATTAAAATGTTGCATGAGGCACACAGTCTCAGACATCCCAATTAATGGTATCACTGAGGCTAGACTTGGACAAGGCTTTCTTTTGTCAGCAGAGCCAGTTCAGCAGCACTGGCCTGCCACTCTCCTCATCCTGGCTCCCTTGACCAGCAGAGGGTAACAAAACCAGCCCCACAAAATGCAGCCCAGCAAAACAGGCCAGCTTAACTCAGATTGGTTCCATGATCTGGTTATGCCCATCCTAACCAGCCAACCTGGTGCAGCTGAGGGGCTGTGTGAGGGCTGGACCTCCAGCGGGAGGAAGAAGAGGGAGGAAGAGGAAAGGAGTGGCTGGGACTGGCACTGATAATGGGAGCTGCAGCCAATGTGTTAGGCAGAAATGACTTTTACTGCAAGTGATGGACAGATGGAGTCATGCCTGGATCAGAGAGGGGCCATAAACTGGCTTTCTGGGGGACTTGAACATCCATGGATGTTGCAAAATTGGGAATCAATATGAGGAGGGCTGGGCTATGTGGGCACCCTTGCTGAAACTTTCCCAGGCAGCAGTGGTGGGAGGCTGGGTGCTCAAGTCTCTGTGCTCAGGGGCACAGCCCCTTCTCAGTGGTGGGGCACTGTGCCTGTGTGAGCAGGCGTGTGTGCTCTCTGTCCTCCCTCATCACTACAGCAGGCACCTAGGACTGAGGCTCTGCTTCATTTTTCTGCCAGGAGGAGCTGTGTTTGAGAGTTGGATGTTGGTTTCTTGGCATGGAAGCAGCTTCAGAATGTTTTGGGCCCAAGGACCAATTTTAAGCAGATTGGTACTGGGGTGTGATTTGAGTTTATCAGATAAGCCTATCTCAGCCACCTGCCTCTTTCAGGGTAGTATTTCAGGCCACCAAAGCATACCTTCTGATTTGTCTTCACCACTGTGCAGGTGCAGTTTCAGCCAAGTCTTCGGTTTCCTCTCTCGGGGTAACCCCTCCTTGACTAAAACTCCTTTGGAGAGGGCAGGAATGAGAAAGACAAGAATGCGTACTTTTCCTTTCCCAGAAATTAAAAGAATTTTTTGTTCAAACAAAACCACATCCCTATTATCAGCCATGAATTTTGAAGTGATTTATACTATTTCTTATTTCTGTAAAGAATGCATTCTGAAGAATGAAAATAACTTCAGTTTAATGAATTCACATATTCCAGTGGAATTTCAGCCTTTCATATTAGTATTAAAAGTTACCATTAAATTATATTCTTAAATTGTAGTGACATCTAACCCAGCTATGCTTGATCTCTAACAGGCTGATGCTAGTTATTTTAAGGAAAATTAGCTAGTTTGGAAAGGAGGGAGGTAAATCTACCATCTATGCAAAGAGATTTATAAAGTTGTGTCTAAATAATAGCTAGCAACTAGCTTTTGTGCACAGGAATAATTTTAACCCCAAGAACATTGGCATTCTCCATGTGAGGATGTATGAGAAAGTCTGAGCGTATATATTGCATGACACAAAATAGTCTGGTGCTCCAGTTATTCTCGTGAGGAAGAGCACTAGACTACTTTTTGTTATGAGTCAATATCAGAGGCTCTCTGGCGGTTTGCATTTGGTGACTCTGGAGTAGGTTGTTTTTAAAGGTTTGTTGTTGGTACCCGGGAAGGGAATGCCATGCTCCCATCTGGCCACCTCATTGGGAGTCATAATACCGGTGGCTCTGGCTGCAGGGTAGAGCGTGAAAAACAAGTTATTAATTGACCTACGCTTCTTGGTTTTCATTCTTCAGACTACAGATGTAGAAATGATAACATCTAGGGTTTTTAAAAAACTTTTTTGTAATAATAGAGTGTTTTTTTGCATCTCTTGTTAAAAACAACAGAAATGGTAGGTCAAGGAATGGGTGATTTGCTGTCTATTTTTAACAAGCATTCTTTAAAGAAGGAGAGATCAGGTACTGCTAGGGGAGATCATGCAGTATTCAGAAAACTTTGTGAATCATCCACAGTAGTCTGAGGCTGCCATTCTTTGTATGACTTTCCAAGTTCACATAAAGGTTACATGGCTACCAAGACAAAAAGCAGTCTCGTCTGTTTTTTTCTACCCCAGCCTTTTTCCATTACTAAAAATGAGGATTGTGATGAATCATGTCTTCAGCTGAACGTCAAACACAAGCCTGTAGTCTTCAGTAAGCATTAAATATAGATGTGAATATAAATAGAGAAGAGGAGGTTATTATGTATGAAGGAAGAGGATAATAGCAAGGCACAAATCAGATTTTTGTACTTTTTTGTCCTCTTGGTATCCTACGTTCTTTTATCTGGGGAGAAGAGGGCAACAGGTTAGCATGACCCTGTCAAAGGCTATAGGCTGTCATCAGAAAATTGGGGATGAATAGTCACTATCATCTCTGAAGCAATTGTGATTCTGCTCTATCTCTGTAAATATGTGAATGGATGTTTCACCTGGCTTTATACTTACATGGCTTCCTCCAGCAGTATTTTGTGTTATTACCAGCATGCACAGCACAGAGGAACCCCTGAGTTTAAACTTTTCTCCTTCATTAAGGGACCTGATTGCAAAAAAGCCTGCAACTAAACCTGGTCGTTCCACTAGCATCTCTGCTCAAGATTTCAAGGCTCTGCTCTTTCCTCCAAGCCCTGTGCAAGCATTACAAACAGTACTTTGCTCTGCCTCATTTGACCCAGAGTGAGAGCAGGTCTTTTCTTCCAATGTGGATTTGTTTAAGTGCATCTGTTTAACATGCTTGACGCTACAGTCTTCAACACCACAGGGTCTGGCTTTCTGGAGGACTCCTGCCTGTATCTTGTTTGGAGATGGTCTCTGAAGGCCTCAGTGCTCAGCCCATCTGCTGTGTTTCAAGCCTACTACCACAACGAAATTCAGTCATTTCCTTCTCTGTGTGCATTTTTAGGATAAAAATACCGAGGCCGCTGCCTTGGCTATCCCCTATCTGCCTGGGGTATTGCAGAGCCTGGTGGAGAGAATGGACTATAATGACCCTCTTGGAGTTTGGATCAGCTCCATCATTGCTCCCAATGTCACCCATGGTTGTTGCACAGTGTAACACCCTGATCATGTACTGCCCTCTTTCCTCTGTGCTCCCACAATACCTTTCCTTCAGAGAATTCCAGATGGGCAGGGCATCCAACATATGGAGGGAATCCTACTACACGCTGAAAGTCGGGTGGGCTGTTGGTCATTCGTGTGGCTTGAGGGCGGAACCTGTGAGGTGTGTTAGAGAAGGTAAATGAAGACTTGTATGGCGCAGGCAATCATTTCAACCAGGCTGAGATCAGACCTATTATCAGATAGCTTTCTCTTGATAAGGAGATGCTTGTTGCCCATTTGCTCTTAAGAGTCTGATGAGTCTTGCTGTATTTCAATCTATATCAAATCACTTAATGCATTATCCATTTAATACAATGATTCAATCATCATTCTTTTCTTCTATTGAGAAAATACCAAATGCCCTTGTTCATTAAACTTTCCATTCTAGTCAACTTTACAGATTACGCAGGTTCTATTGTACCGAGATAACAACACATTGGTACCTTTCAGGGATGGATTTGGGTCAGCCTTTGCGACTTTGTGGGTTTCCTTGCATACAAAGTTTTAAAGTTTTCCTTCTCTTGGATTCATCTGGTTGTTCAAAATTAGAAACAACAATGAGATATAAGGATCAGTCTTCAGTGATTACAAGTACTTTGTAACTCTAGGTTAAGACATGAGACTTTTTCTAAAACCATTTAACACTTAGGAATAAGAATCAAAAGTCATAATTCAAATACAGACCCTTTAATTAATTCATCTAAAGATAAAAAGGGGTCCTCTAGAAAATCTATGAGGATATTGCTAGCAGGAAAAAAGTCGTATCTACTTTTCATATACATGTCTTCAGTGGATGTCTTCAATGAGCAGAAGAGCCCTTAATGATTGGGCTTAATTGTTACTCATCAACACCACTCCACTATCTGTCCTGAAGTGGTAATTTTCTGTGATAACTATATAATACCACAGCATCAGTGCTTTTCAAATATCAGGTTATTGAATTAACCATGAAGGGGTTTTCATTAGCACTGGAAAAAACTGCCTCAATTAAAAAGACTTTCTTTAAAAAATATCTGGTCAAGGATCTTTTCAACCTTTCAAGGAAACTGAAATGAATTTGATAAACTCAGAAAAGCTGTTGTGCCCTGACTGGTCCTGACCTCTCCGTGGACTCCTATCAGCACTGTCTCTGGTCTTTCTCTGGAAATCCATCTTGCTTTAAACTTCTCATTTCCTCCTATGTTTAAGTCTTATGGCAGGATGCAGCATTGCCTCCAGACTCTTTGCTTGGCTCTAGCTGCTTATAAAGTCAGATCTCAAGCGTGCTCTGCTAAAAAATTATTTTTGCTGTGTAGTTTCCAAAAACTTGCCACTTGATCTACTTTGACAATTACCACCAATACCCTTTATCAAATGATGAAAACTTCTCATCAAAAAGAGATGCTAGTAGGGTTTTGAGGTATCTCTGTTAAGTTGTATGGGAGTACAAAGTCCAGGCAAAACACTGCCAGATATCTTCAGTAACTGCCAAAGGTTTGAAGTTGCTTTCCCTGGGGTTCCAAGCCAGCTAAAGCCTTCACAGACACTGAAGAACACAGAAGGAGAGACTCAGTAACTCCACAGAGAAAAGGCAAAGGGAATAGAATAATTCTAAATCCTCTGAAAACAATCCTTCTAAGTATTCAGCTATTTGACGTATGTCACACATTCACATTCTGGAAAACCTCTCTGAAATGAACTTTCTGTTTCTGACCTGACGTAAAGAAGATATGTGTAACTATTAACATAGTATGACTTTAATATCTGTATGGTTTTACTGCCTGTGAAACATGAAAACTCGCATATCTGGAAAGACCCTCAAGAGCTCATAAAGTTCATCTTCTCCTACTGTGACAAGATAGATTACTTTTGTTACCATCCCTCTGAATGAGGCTTTGCAGGCAGCCTTTGCAGGTGACTTGCTCCAGGGCTTGGCTATCCTTGCTCCTGGAGAGCTTCTCAGGGTGTCTAGCTTGCATCCATCTAGCTTGCTGCAATACGCCCACTCTGTCTTGTCTGTTCCACCACAGGCATGGGGACAGTCATTTTGTTTCCTCTTTGCTGTAACCTTTTATGTATTTGAAGTTGGATTCCCCACAGACACATTCTTCATCAGTGTTGTGGAGATAACATTCTCCACAAGTTTGGTGCTTCAAGGCTTTCAGAAAGGCAATGGAAAGCAACAGCTGTCTAAACTCTTCCAGCCACAACTAATAAGCTTCCCACTCTCTGCCCTGAGCCATCTGATGGCACATGCTGTGAAATGTCAAAGATGGAAAGCCCCTTTGGCACAGAGCCCATCTTTTCCTTGAAGGGATGAGAATGACCGGTTGTGAATTTGTCTAGGCTGCCGTAATGATGGTAAGTGTGGGTCTGCTCGGTACTGCTGCCCAACCAGCAGCCCACGCAAGCCTGCAGTTTTCCTCTTAGCCAGTATCTGAACACACAGCCACTAATCATGTCCAAAATGGATAGTTATGGTCTAATTATCACTCTCTGTTGGACTTTATTGTTACTATTGAGGGTCAGCCATGAGCATTTTCAATTCCAGTTTGCCCAGGAATTGTAACATATATTTTTTCTCTTATCTTTTCCTGCATATGGTAACAATGTGTTTTACATGCAGGAGAAACCAGCACTGTTACAGAGGGTGTACTGAAAGCACCTTGTGTGCACTTAAAAGCACCAGGATGAAATCTGAGCATCATCAGCATATAAAGTGACATTACAGTGATTCCTTATTTGCAGTCTTAATTTTTAAATGCTTCTTTTTTCCACAGTTGAAACTGGTTACACTAACAGCAAGAGTGAATTGCTTCTGCCCTATTGATGATATCAGGAGATGAATGAAGGAATTACTCCATGGGCAGTGAAACCACCTACCTGTTGACAGATTCCATAAGAATTTTTGTGTTGTATATGAAGAAGATCCTGGCATAAAAGATATGTCTGGCTGTATCATACTACCTAATTCTTGAGGTCATGAAGAATGCAAAGTGACTTTGTACTTCTACGGTAGCTTTTTAGCTTAGCTATCTATTGTCTTACCAAGAAAAGCCCAAGAAAAGGGATCTAATTAGTGTCTCAGGATTTGAAGGTGAAATCAAGGCACCATGAGACATGATGATGAATCTATGTGAATTCAGCAGGCTGAAGACTATCCCTGGAATGGTTTTCTAAGGCTTATCTGAGTGTGTTTTGGAATAGCAGAGCCTCGGTGTTTTGGAGCACCCTCATCAACCCCATCAGCACAGCAGAGGAATCAATGTGTCATCCTTGACACAGACATTGCACTTTCTCATGTTTTCTCACTTGGGTTTACTTACTGATATTTTTCTCTCATCACGTATCTTTTATTTTTCTCTTAAATTTCTCCCAATATCAACAAGAGGGACTTTTCTGTAGGAACAAAGAAGGGAATTATATGCATCTAGGTTCTTGTATTTGACCTTGTTTGAGGTTAATGAGCCAATTATTTGTATACAAGATACAGGCACTTGGGCTGTTTCACTTTGCTGTGTAAACAGTGTAACTAGTAACACTCAGTTGCTCTCTGCACCCTTAACTTAGGCTTAAAAATGATTAATCAGGATCCTATGAAATGCTGAAGTATTTTTCATCAGCAAAGTCTCTCAACAGCAAAAGACAAGAACTATCTATTGCATATAAATTTGTCCCTTCCCTCTCCCTCCTCTCCCTGCTTTTGTATTATTACGCTATTAAAAATGACATTTGAAGCCACGCGAACTCAGGGCATACACAATTATAATTTCAGTGGCATTTGAAAATAGTGGGACTTCATGTGCAGCCTTATTTCACTGTGTAATGCTAAATATTAGAGCTTAGCCTGTAGAGTGTTCTCTGCAAGATGCTCAGTTTCCAGAAGTTATAACACAGTAGTGTTTGAGACCGGTGTAGAGAGGGAAATCCTTGAGGCACGAACTTGTAACTCTCTCCTGGTCTGCAAGAGGGCTGTTCCTAATGCCTTACTGAAAATACTTAATGAAGTGCCATGATGTATATATGCATTATATGTTGAAATCCTGTTCCTGCAGTGCTACTGGTGAAGGGGAATCATGGGAACTCCAGTTCTGGGCCCCTCAGTTCAAGAAGGACACAGAACTTCTTGAGAGAGTCCAGCGCAGAGACAAAAAGATGATTAAGGGAGTGGAGCATCTCCTCTTTAGCTTGGAGGAGTCTGAGGGGTGACCTCATTAATGTCTATAAATATGTAAAGGGAGAGTGTCAGGAGGATGGAGCCAGGCTCTTCTCAGTGACATCCAATGATAGGACAAGGGGCAGCGGGTGTAAGCTGGAACATAGGAGGTTCCATGTAAATATGAGAAAACTCTTCTTCACAGTGAGGGTGACAGAGCACTGGAACAAGCTGCCCAGAGAGGTTGTGGAGTCTCCTTCTCTGGAGACATTTAAAACCCACCTGGATGCTTTCCTGTGTGACCTGATGTGGGTGATCCTGCTCCGGTGGGGGGATTGGACTAGATGATCTTTCGAGGTCCCTTCCAATCCCTTACATTCTGTGATTCTGTGAAGGGGTGAGGGGACAACTCACCTACTTCTTATCTGGGTTATATAGGGTTTCTCCCTATCTCAGGACCACGAGACAAGGGGTCCTACCCAATATCTTCTTGCTGTGGTGCTGGGACTGGGCTGTGGGGGTGCATGGAGGCCTGTGTCACCTCCCCTGGGTACAGCTTAGAATCATAGAATGGTTTAGGTTGGGAGGGACCTTTCAAGATCATCTAGTTCCAAGCCCCCCACCACAGCAGAGACACCTCGCACTAGACCAGGCTGCCCAGGACCTCATCCAGCCTGGTCTTGAACACCTCCAGGGATGGAGCATCCACAACTTTCCCGGGTAGCCTGTTCCAATTTCTCACCACCCCTTCATCCTTGCCCTGAGGATTTTGAATTCTCCCATTTCATGGTTGCTGCAGCCAAGGCCACCCTTGAGCTTCACGTTAGCCCCCAGCTTCTCCTCATTGGTGAGGACAAGGTCCAGCATAGTACCTCTTCTCGTAGGTTCCTCTACCACCTGGAGAAGGAATTTGTCATTGATGCATTCCAGGAACCTCCTGGATTGCTGGTGTGCTGCTGTACCATCCTTCCAACAGACACCCAGGTGACTGAAATCCTCCATGAGGACCAGGACTTGTGAAAATAAGGCCACTTTTATCTGCCTGTAGAGGGCCTCATCCACTCTTTCATCCTGGTCATGTGGCCTGTAGCAGACACCCACTATGATACTGCCTTCCCTTTAACCCAGACACATAGGGTCTCTGTTAGCTCCTCATCTGTCCCCAGGCCAAGATCTATGGACGCCATCTGGTCATTGATGTAAACGGCAACTCCCCCTCCTCTTCTCCCCTGCCTGTCCTTCCTAAAAAGTCTATACCCTTCTATTCCCACACTCCAGCCATAGGAGCCATCCCACCACTTCTCAGTGATTCCAATAACATCAGAGCCCTGGCAAAGGTGCACACATCTCAAGCTCCACTTGTTTGCTTCCCATACACTGTGCATTTACATAAAAGCATTTAAGCAGGACCTTGAAGCCAACTTACCAGTTGGAATAGTTACTGCCTGGAATCCATTATCTTGCACTTTGTGTGCTCTCTCACTGGCCACAGAGTGGGACAAATGGAGGATCCCCTCCCCCGGCAACTCTAGTTTAAAGCCCTTCTTACTAAAGCCTTTGCCCAAAGACGCGCTCCCCTTTTTCTGTTAGATGGACCCCATCAGACCCCAGGAAACAGGGTTTCTCAAAGCAAGTTCCATGGTCCATGTAGTCAGAGCTCTGGCTGTAACACCACTCCTGCAGCCATTTATTAATTTTCCCAATTCGATTGGCCCTTTCAAGTCCTTTCCCTTCTACCAGGGGGATTGATGAAAAGACAACCTGGGCCCCAGAGTCCTTCACCGCTGCTCCTAGGGCTTTGTAGTCTTTCTTGATACTTCTTATGTTGCATCTGGCTGTGTCCCTGCTGCACACATGGGACAGCAGCAACGGGTAATAGTCAGTGGGACATACCAGATTTGGAATTGTCCTGGTAATGTCTCTGATACGAGTCCCTGGTAAGCAGCACACCTCTCTGGATAACGGGTCAGGTCGGCAAATGGGCCCCTCCGTACCCTTCAGGAGAGAGTCGCCTGCTACTGTCACTCACCTCTTCTTTTTGGTGGCACTTGTTACACAAGGAGCCGATCTGGCTGCCTCCCTCAGCTCTGGGGTGTTACCCCTTTCACCCTTATTTCCCTCCTCAGTCTGCAGAACTGTGAAGTGGTTCTGCAGTGGCACATCAGGCTTTGAGGCGGGATTTCTTCCTCCTGCTGTTTCTTACCTGTACACGCTCCCATCCCCCAGCATCGACTTCCCTCTTTTCTGGGTGTACCGGGGGAGGAGTTTATGGCCCTTTGGCCGCAAGCTGTGGGTCCTCTGCATTTTTCTCTTGGAGCCAGCTATATATCTCCTCTTCTGCCTCCCTGATGGTTCTTAGCCTCCTGACCGTCTCCTGCAGCTCTGCTAGCTGCTGCAGAAGGCCCTTCACCTGGGCACAACTTTTGCAGGCAGGATTGCCACCCATCTCTGTCCCAGGAGAAACGTCCAGGCACTTCCCACAGGCTGGGGTCCGAACCTCAGCCTCTACCTTTAGCAGCTCCGTCTGTGTGGAGGCATTGGCCACCTGGGGGCTGGATGGTGCAGACCCTCCAGCCAGGGCTGCAACCTCGGCTCTGCGGCGAGTGCCCACCATTGCGCTTTGAGGGTCAATGAGGATTAAAACCCTTGACCTCGCAAGCTGGCTGCCCTGTCTGGGCGTCCTGCTGTACAAATGACAACGCCTCGGGCACACCCACTTGCTGCTTGTTTGCTCGCAGAAGCTCCCTCAGGGCTTCTTTTGTGACAGAGGCTGGGGGTGTCTGGGGTGTGGTGTGGTCTGAGCTGGTGGCCGTTGGGTTGTTAACGCCCCGTTTAAGTTCTGCTGCCAGTGGTGCTGGTTCCACCCACGCCGCCTCAGCGGCCTGCCCGCAAGCTGCTGATTCTCATCACAGGGAACCCGCTTCTCCCGGCTTCAAAAAGCCCCAGAAAGTGCCTTTTGCTGGCACTTTTTGACTCAAATCCTTTACCCAGTGCTGGCTTACCTGCCACTGGAGCTGGTCTCCTCGGTGAGGAGCTTCTACTCAGCTTCTACTCCATCTGTGAAGCCACGTGGAAGATATTAGAAAATGTCATTTTATCTCTTGTTTAACTGATCTATGAAGCTCCATGTAGACTTACAACGTAGCATACGGAAGGAATAGCAAGAAATCTACTTGCTCATTAGTGGGAATTCCCTGCTGTCGCTTCTTATCACTGGGAAATGTCTCAGGCAGGGGATGGGGCTTGAGGGAAACAAGCAATTTGCACCTTGCTCTGAGACATTGTGATAGGATAAGAAAGTACAGAAACATGATTCTTTCTAGAGTCTCCACCTATGTGCCTGGTGTCAGTGAGAGCTCATGTTGATTCATTACCAGTGGAGGTAATGAAAAGCAGATGAGAATGGAAAGAAGGATTCCTGGAAAGCAGGAATTTCTGTCTTCTTTTTTTCCACACTAATACTGACTGATGTTGGAACTGCTGCTCTCTAGAATAGACATTGATCAGTTTAACATTTGCCCTAGCATTTCTCATCCTACAGGAGAACACACAAGGTTGTGTGGAGCAAGGAAACATGGGAGTAGGTATGCTGGCTAGATGGCCTTCTTGGTGGAGAGCAACGAAGTAGGAAGGCGGAGGACCAGAGTGTGGAGGGAGCTGGCATGAGCTGGAGAAAAGCCCAGGCCTAAACTGTGGCTACGACTGATCCAAACCGCTTGATGGAGTTCGAGTATGAACTGATGCGTGGCTACCAATGACCATACAGCTGTAGCCACTACTGCCCCTGTTATTTTGGGGTATCCTTTCAGCTGTGGCCACTTTTTTTTCTTTGGTGGACCTGAAATAATACTTCATTTTGACTGGCTGATATCACTGCTGGGATATGTTCTGAACCACCCTGTACAACAGGGTTCATGTTGTTCTTTTTCTTGACTGCTGCTGTGTTCTTGATCTCTTAATGTTTATTCTTTCTAAGTGTCAATGAAGAATAGGCCTGGTGCCCAGTTAGTTATAATCTGACTCTATGTTGCCAGTCTGGCATGTAATATGAAGCACAGAGTTGTCATTTTCATTTTTTGGAGTATACTTAATTTTTCCTGGAGACATAATAGCAAAAACATCCCCAAATGATGTAATTTCTAAAACTTGTCCTAAAACCTCCACTTTACTGAGACTCTTGCAATATTTTTTTCTGCATTCTAGCTTTCATTGTCTATCTTAAAGTTTGCATTTTAAGAAGGTCAAAGTAAGAAACACTTCTTGATCTGGTGTTTGACTGGTCTGAAATGGAGCTTCTGGTGAGGACTTCTCTGTCTGACCTCCACGTCACTTACAACCCAATTCATCTTGAAAAGGCTGTAAAGCTCTGTTAGTTTGTCAAGGAGCTGGGATAAGATTTGTGTTTGTAATCACACTGGAGAAGCCATCGTAATCTGTCCTGTAAGTGCTCAGGTGGGAGCTTGAATCTAGCCAATGTTTTCAGTGCAGCTACTTATGTATTAGAAGTTCAGGAGGATCTGATGTGCTTTCCAGAACTAGAGCCTAATTAGCTTCTGAATTTGGTACAGCTCAAGTAATGTCAGAAATAATCTGTGAAAAGCAGCTGTCTATCATATTCTAAATGAGAATACACCTCTTCCTCTGTCTAGTGGGACCCTGTGTTACAAAACGGTTACATCTATCTGTTTACTAGCATTCTTCATGACATCTTAATGAAAATTAAGAGATGCATATTTTCTGTGCCAGCATCACCCTGGCATTTATTAACAGGCTGAGGTAAAATTAACCTTAGATAGAAATAATGAAAACACAAATCCAATGTGACTTGATGATCTCTATAGTTAATGGTCTCATTAGTGATGCCACTGTTTTAAATGATGGTAGAATAACTCAATATGCACATTAATGTAAGACATTGATAGATTATTAATTATCCAAATGCTGAACTAAATTAATCCGTTATATAATTCCAAGAAAGTCACATCATGCCAGAAATAAAATTGATCCACATTATTCTAGGTATGATTGTTATGATGAAATTAATACTGATTAACTATCTAAATATCTTATAAAAACCCAGACAGACTTTCTATACGAACAGAAAACCATGAAATGAGTGGCAGGGGCTTTTCTAGGGTTGTAGGGCCTCAAGAGGTTGTGCAGCCCATTTCTTAGCTGAAGTACAGGGGCAGTGATGCCCAGGTTATTCCTGGCAGATGTTTGCCTAATCTGCTCTGAAGAAATATTGAATGATGGACATTCCACAGCCTTTCACTGCAATCTATTCCCTTGCTTGATGTCTGTAGTGTACATAAATCACAGGATATTCAGAGATGCTGAAAGGTGGCTAGATGCCTGCCCCTTCTACCAATCAAATGATATTAGAGACTTTGGGTTTTGTGACCCTGATTTTTATTTGTTACAGGTTTGCAGGTCTATTTACTAATCAAATACATTGAGGTAATGCCAAAATCACATTGTCTAGCATAACCCACTGGATAGTGATGTTGTGATGTTAACATACAAGCCTATCCGTAGTGTTGGTCTATAATGTAAGTTGTGGTTATGTGGGTCTTGTGTGAATGCCTCTTACCTGACACTGATGACATTACTGAAGAGGTCTCGCCTAGAAGAAAACCTTTATCCAGCTAAAGAGGAAGATTCAGAGGCCTGATTTTATCAGAATTCCATAGTTGGAATAAATTAATTTTCTCAGTACCCATTAGGGGACTGGTATTGTGGTGCTTTAATGATATCTCTGCAAGAATCAATGTTTTACACAGAATTGCCTTGACTTTCACAAATATTGAGAGTGCCTAACTGATTGCCAGACTCCTTAAGTAGCATTGATTTTACTGCTGCAATATTCAGATGATGAGGCAATTGTATCTTATCAGCTTATTGAAAAAGTCTTGTTAAAGCTGTCAATGGTCATGGACTTACCCAGCTTCCTCATTTCTCTTTGGTTGCTGTTCTGGTTTTTCTTTTTTGTTTTTTGATCCATTGGGTCTGGATTCTGCAAGGTGGGATGGAGGTCATTATATTGCTCTGTGTTCATATTGCAAGGTTACCACTATTGTTTCCCATTCTTGGCAAAGATAACATCCTGCGGTAAGGTGCTGGCAAACTCATATTCAGCAATGCTCACCATGTCAGACAGAGGAAGACAACAGGAGTTTGGCTCAGGAAGGAACCTGCAAATGTGGGTAAAAGTGTTAAGTTGACCCATGTGAAAGTGGTATAGCATGAGATATTTGTGCGGATGGGCTTTGCAATAAAAAGGGGAGTTCTGGGAGTCACCACCAGTATGAAAACAGGTTGCTTCATGCTGTGAAACTGCACTCTCTTCTGGTACTTCCATTGACAGGAATGCTATTAGATGCCAAATTACCCACACTGATTCAGAGTGCTTACAGACATTTGATGGCATCCATTCTCTGCTTGCAGTCCACGAGACTCTCAACCCAGTATGAGCTCTTCTGCATCTTCTGTATTTCTAGATTACTCTGGCAATCACCTATTGATCACCAGCTGCCAGAAACTTTAATTGGATTATGGGCAATAAACTGGTTTCTGTCTCTGGCGCCTGACTCAGTTTTCAGAGCAAGGGAAAAAGTATGACATCACCCCTGCTTACATCTGTGTTGGGTAGCTAATGAAATTACATGAAGGATTTGAAGACCATTAAAGTCAATGTTGATCCTTATTATTATTAAGAGCACTTTCAAATTTACTGCACCACAGGGCAAGCTTGAAAGCATCATTTTTCAAAGGTGTGTGTATTGCATTGGATTGCAGCAAAGAGCCCTGCTGGCTCTAGAGGATGTCTGTAGAAGAGATAATCAATTCTGAAATTAATTGGCTAGAAGTTCACATAGCTCCTTTCCTGCACAGACCCACACATCCCATTATTTGGTGATAATGGGCACAATAGTGACTTTGGGATAAGAAAGCCCCTGGTGGTCTCCCATGTGTGAGAAGGAGTTGGTTTCCTTCTGCTGCCTGTTGCAGCTTTGGGTCTGCATGGGGTCTCCTTGTCCCTGTGGGCACTGCTGAACTCTGTGCAGGGGTATAAAAACTTTTCATTAATCCCAACTTTTAGGTCTTTTAGTCCTCCCTTCACCTGCTCCAGCAGGATGTTTGGGATTTTTTTTATACAAAAAGTTGGTATTGACATTTTAGAGGCTCAGAAAAATGCCATAAGCCATTGCCTTGGATATTTTGATATCTGAATATTTATTGCATCTCATGACATTTTTTCTTCAGTCCACATCCAGGATAAAGCAGAATTTTACTCCAAGTGGTGTAGATTTTTCATTAGTTTTTTTGACATGTAAAGCCACTTTCGTAAAAAGCGAATGTGGAAGAGTTTTTTTGCACTGGTTTTTGTATGAGCAAAGTGAACCTCTGAAAATCCCTGGATTTTGCTTAGAAGAAGGTGTCCCTGATCAGGCTCAAGTTATATATAGGGGTTTTACAGACAATGACAGAAATAAAAAATGCTTATGTCATATGTGATCTTGCAAATCCAGATCAGGAAGAAGGCTTAAAAAATAACTTGAGCAAGCACATAAGGGCTTCCTTAGGATGAGAACCTGCAGGCTGATACAGGCTGGGAAGGATGCAGATGTCTTTTCTGCAGGAGTTTTTGGGGTGGGTCTGCACAGCAATACGATACCATTTCAGGGCTCAGACTGCCTATTGTGTTAGACCCTGTGGGCAGTTGGACTACAGTCATCTTTGCTCCTCTAGTAAGTTTACCACATGGTAAGGGGCATCGGCAGCACAGAGGACCAACCAGGAGTAGTCTGGAGACACCTCTGCCATATCCTGGCTTGTTGCTTCATATCCTCAGCATCTGTTGTCTGGAAGCACAAGACAGAGCAAAGCTAATCTTGTTCTGTCTTTTGAACAGGTTAGTTTTATTCAGGTGAAGGTAGTTCCCAAGTTCAGTGAGAAAAAGACTGGTGGAAAGGTCTGAGAGACGCTGCCTTGTCAACCACTTGCTCCTCAGACCAACAGTGTGAACTTCTCTTGGAGTCTCTCACTAGCTCTGTAGCTCTGCTAGATGTCTTCTGGGCAGGAATGAGCCCTGGCCTTGGGATATATGTTCATAAACAGCTGTTGCACAGCAGCAGGTCTGAGGTAAGCACACAAGAGCACTAGGACTTGGAAGAAAACATTGTATTTTGCAAATATACTGGTAGTGGAGCTTTATTGGTGGAGATGAAACATCAGATCTTCTACCTGCCTCCTGACGCATTCATGAGGAAAGGGGAGACATGTCCACAGGAATCCTCAGAAACAGTTATTTCTGGCTTTCAGTTTTGCACTGCTTCATCCCAGCAGGCTTGCAAAGCTTTTGTAGTAGGCTGTACTGTCTAAGAAGTGGTTGTGGGAACACACAGGGATATTGTGCTTCCTAGGGTGGATAATAGGGCCTGGTTTTCCAAAGAGAGGCAAATTACAACGGTGGAAATGGTATAATCAGAATGTGTCATTTGAATCCCTTCTAAGCATCCCCCTATTGAATTTTAATTTTATTTGAAAGACGGATAGCAACAGCATCAGCACAACAGAGCAGCATCAATTAATACTGGCCAGATAGGTAAGTAACTGCATGAAGACACAGCACAGGCAGAGATGGCCCTAAATAAAAAGAATGAGTTTCAATCAACAGGCTAGTCTGAGGAGCTACCAAGAGATCTGCCACTCATAAAACCAAAAGAAGTCTCCTTCCTGCAGACATCACAACTTCACAGTTGCTAAATACAAAACCAGGAAGAGAGAGAGGCAAAATTTTAAAATAATATGCGCTGCCCTTCAAGATTATTTTTGTTATCTGTAACAGCATTTATAAGTGTGAATTTCTATGGAGGGAATTCTTGCTTATGATAAGTTTTCTTACCAGATGCTTGCCACGTTAGAGCCTGGAGGCTCAGTCCCTGGCACAGCAAGTCGTAGCTCCTGGAACAATTAGCCTGCTCAAAAAGCAGTGAGGTACACTTTCCTGGTTAGCAGCCTGAGATTTTCCTTTTTTAGTATTGGAATTCTGCTATGGGGACATTAAATACTATGACTACAGTAATACAGAGCCAGTGTCCTGAAAATCAGAAATTCCAGTGAAATGATGTACTATACGAGGTATTTTCCAGCCCTCTGCACCATCACTGAAGCCTCACATATATTTTGCTTCTTCATTTTCATATGCCCATCCTTCATATTATATTGCCCATCAGTCTGCTGCTGCGTGTTGCAAACCAGTGAGAACTTATGGCGCAGTGCTTGGAGATAGAGATCAAACTATGAGCATTTGCTCTGCACTTAAAGCTCGTGGCTTTGAAATAGGAAAGTTCCCTTTGAAAACTGTAAAACCCAATATTCTCATTTTAAGTAAATGTCTGCTGACGTACTGCTCAGTCCACTCAGGTACTTGGGCCCCAGTGGTGCCTGCAAATCTGAAGGAAAACCAATCACTCAACTAGAAATTAAGAATAGCTATTCAGCAAAAGCCTCTATTCCTTCCCTTAAATCAAACCTGCAAGGTCCTCAGATTAGAGAAGGCACATATCACTGCAATGAAATCAAGAATATGGCTTCTAAGTCTGGACACTAGAGGCAAATTTCAGACGTGCCTAAACAAAAACCCTAGAAGCAAGAATGCTAAAAGAAGGTAATTACAAGCATAGTAGATGCTAGCTTAAAGCCCATCTGAGCATAGCCTGACAGCTAAGTCTTTTTAGGCGCTGGGGTGTAGGGAACTCTTGGATGCCACAACAGTGTGAAGGCCAGCTCTTGGCTATCCTTTCATGTGGAAAAGACCTTCCTGGGTAATATAGGAGAGAGTGTGTGTGGGGAAGCAGTGAGCATGCCATTTTGATAATTTCACTGCTCACATTCCCTAGTTAAGGAAGAATGCAAAAACTTAGCCCTCATTGGCCACTGTCCTCACATGAGCAGCCAAGATACCTTGCCTTGCCCTTGCCAAGATACTGCATTTGGCAAGGCCAAGAATCTTGATCAAAGATCAGCTACTAGCTGTACTAGGGTGAAGCAGCTCAAAGGTCTTGGTTTAGGGCTATCTTTCTCCATCAGTCCTAGTTCTTTGGTCAAGTGAAGATAGATAAATCATATGTCCCAACACAGCCTTAGGAAGAGCAGCTACTCTGACAACTGCCTTCATTGTGAATATAATCAAAAGATGATGATTAAAACATATTGTACAGAGTTTACTTCAAAGCAGGCCTTCTCAAACAGGGGTATGTGGGGTCCATGATCTGATATAGAGATAGTCTGTGGTGATTAGTGTCTACTCCAGCTACCACTCTCTTGAGCTGCCACTGTTGACTGTGGTACCTAGCAGAAATATTTAGGAAATTGCTTTAAAATGGCATCCACAGCAGGGGAGAAGAGACACCTAAAAGCAAGTTTGAAGTCACCAAGGGAGCTCGTGAGTATTGTGCATAGTAGACCTAGTTAGCATCCTACATTATGGAGTCTACAGACTCCACCCCCAGCAGACTGTGAGATGTTAAGGTGTATTTCTATGTGAGCCACTGTGAAGATATCTGGTGGTTTAAGGCTTGAGCAGAAAGGTGCAATCTGTGATTCAACCACTTTTGTTAATCAGCAGTTTGGTGTTAGCCAAACCAAGGAACAACTTACTATTTTCTCTCCTTCCTTCACCCTTTCCTTACATGTGTATTCACCTGCCTGTTCACCTACCTATTCTTGATCATAAACTCAATACTAGCCCCGCTGCTAGCTGGCAACATTGCACTGGTGCAAGTTTGTTACAAAGGGTTTGCTCAATAAGTCTGTACCAGGAGCTGGTTTTTTTTTTATTGCCAGCTGACTCTTTTCAAAATGCATGAAATTTTCCTTCATGTGTCATTGTTGCAATGCAGTTGAATGGAAAAAGAAAAGTCAAAGAAAAGAGAAAGCCTGACTAGCATAGGGTAGAAGGATAAATTAATAGGATTGCATGGGTATATTGGAAAGCACAATTCCTTCCCCACTGATGCTGTTTGCATTTCAAGATTTCAGAATCGGGTTCCACTTCATGTTGATCAGCTGAAAGGCTACAGAACCACACTTTGATCACAGTCCAACAAAGTGCAAATTTTGTCACAGGTTACATTACAGAGTTTCAGCTAATTTGCAGACTAACCTGTGATATATTTCACTAACCTTCCATGTTTCAACATTTGCTTCAGAATAATTTACTGCCTATATATTGGCTGTTCTATCTATACAAAACCATATTGCAGGCTGTTAACTTATAAAAGGAAAGTGAGAATGCAGTCTAATTTCTCATCAGTGTAAGAAAAGATAAGAAAAAACATTAACACCTTGGATAATAGCTTTCTGAATAGAGTTGGATGAGTTTGCAAGTGAGCAGTCCTAGGCACTGATCCTCATCTTTGTTAGATCTGGAATAAATTCAGTGGAATCAGTTTAATACATTATTCCCAACTTTGGGAATAATACATTTTTTAAGAAGCAATTTATATAGAACAGATTCTGCTTTGATCTTTGTGACCATGGATCTGGTAAAATGTAATCAACATTAGTGGTGTCTCTGGGTTTGCATGAGGGTCATTGAATCAGCCATGGGGCAGGAACCACCTACAATCTGACTAGGCACCTAGTGAAAAGCAACAGGTAGTCAATACAGAAAGCTTCATGCAAATGCAAAAAATTATTTTTTGGCATTGTTGTTACACTGCTTGCAATAGTGCCTGAGCTGGCTTGACTAAATGAGCTGCCCTCAGGTGTATTTATAGAATCTATCATGACAATGCTATCTGCTGCATAGACCCATGCTTGACACCTCACAGTCCAGGCTCCCGTTCCTGCTTATTTTCCTCTAGTAGGCACCAGCCCATCACCATGGCAGCCAGGCCAATGTGGCCTGGGTTTAGAAAACCCAACAATAGCCAAATGGTGGTGGTGGTATAAACAAGTCTATGTGTGTGGTTGGTGAGATAAGAGAGAGCTGCCTGAGCAAAACTAAGGAGAAAGGCTGAATTTCTGCAAGGGACAATTGTTTTCTTAATTGTCCAGAGTTTCAAGTGCATTGTAACATAATATATTGTTTCATTGCCATAATCCTTCTGTAGCAGAGAGACTATTATCCATATTTCACAGAGATGCTGGAGAATGGACTTACCAAGACTATAATTTTCAAACACTGGAAAATACAGTTATGCCTTAAATCTGCATTTCGATGGTTCAGTCTAGAACTTTTTGTTTCAGAGAGGTGACAGAGGTCATAGAGAAAGTCAGCTGGAATTACTTAGATTTGTTTCTTCAGTTTAATCAACCATTTTGTCTTTTTAATGAGAAGGCTTTTTGTCCTATGTATCTCTTGGTCAGTTAAACTACACAAAAAGTCTCTGCAGGAAAGCTTGTAGGCATCTGCCTAGCTTTGGGAAAGTTTGGGTGTTTTTGCAGCCTAATTCAATATTTCTTCAATAAACTACAGCCAAGACAGGCACCAATGCAGCAGGAACAAGGTCCTGTGAAAATAACAAGTTTATATCCTGCACAATGCTTTTTGTACAGTCTCCCCTTTGTAACACTTGCCAGGTGGCTGCTGGCAAAGGCTGGCTTGATCTCCAAATTATAGGCCAGTGTACAACAGATGATAATGTATGTAAGATACTGGAACAGGTTGCCCAGGGAGGTCATGGATGCCCTCTCCATGGAAGTGTTCAAGGCCAGGCTGGATGGGGCTTTGAGCAATCTTATCTAGAGGAAGGTGTCCCCGCCTATGGGAGGGGGGGTTAGAACTAGATGATCTTTAAGGTCCCTTCCAACTCAAACCATTCTATGATTCTGTGAAGTGTAGATAGAACTAATTCCTTTCTAAAAAAAAAAAAAAAAGAGAGAGAAAAAATGTGGTGTCTTTCACCCCCCCGCCCCCTCCCAAGTATTTTCTGCTCAATGCTTTTAAAGCATTTTGAAATCTCTGGCACTTTTCACCTTTGAATTCACAGAATCTTTGTCTAAGGTAGTAAAATCACTGGCTAGCTAAACCCATTATCTAGTGAAATAGGATTAGTTTTCTTTTGATTTTGGGAATGACCTTATAGAGAGCTTTTGAAAGAGGCACGTTTTTTCTTCCATCAAGTTTGTTTGCCACTATTAATCTTCTTAACCAGAAGATGAGATTTTATTTATTTGTTTTCTCAGAAGATATACGAAAATAATTTTAGGACTTGGTTCTCCTTGGGTTTGTATTAGAACCTTCCATGGAAATCTAGAGAATTGGAGTGAAAAATCTTTTTGGTTTAGATGGGACAAGCAGGAAGGTAATAAGGAACACTTCACCAATAAGGAAGGGAAAATGACCATTTCTTACTATAGCACAATGTGCCCTCTAAGCTTTTTTCTGACCTCTCCCACTCCAGATAAAATACCCCACGTCTTCAGGAGAGCCCCTTTGAATTTCCACCTGTGTGAAGGAGTTTCTGACCCCTATCTTAGGCAATCTGAATTGTCTTTCTAACTCAGATTGTCCTAAATAGAGCCAAGGGAGTGGGCAACTTCTCAGCTGCCTATGGTTTCCCAAACTTTGTCATCACCTCTCCATGCAAATATCTGTGTCTGTGTTGCTCACTCAGGGTGCATACACCAAGGAAGGTTGAGCAAGCCTTCTGGACATGTGATTCAGCCCATGTTCAAGCACAAGCATAGATTAGCTCAGATGAGTTGCAGCCTGAGGATCATCCTGTGGTCAGGTGCTGCTGTCCTGCCAGTATAGTCATTGGCTGGCTGCAGTGGTGGGGAGCCTTCCCTCACCCGTGGGCAATGCCGCCAGCCCTCGTTGGAGTGGTTGTTGGAGCCTGACCCTGAGCCTGCGGCTGCAGCATGGTTTGGGAGGAGGGACTTGTATTGCTTCTCCTCTAAGGGACTGTGTCACTGTTTCTGGCATAACATGGCAATGTAGATTCTGCAGAAAACCAGCAAATATGAAATCTGCAAAAGGAGATGAAGTCTGCTTCTGTAGCCCTGTCTATTTCGACTGCTTCCCCAGTGCCCCTCATTCTCGCTGAGCTGTGGTATAACCTATTACTGTATCCCCAGTATCACACTGTGCAGAACACTCTCATACCTTAAGCATAAAAGATGCTATAAAAATGTAATTATATTCTATATCTGATGTTAATATCATATTCTCTCAACTAATGGAGGCATTTGTAGTGCCTTTTTAATTTCTCTGTTAACTTTCTAGACAAATTCAGCTGTGGTACAAAGGTTTTATGTGGAGCAGGATTTTTCCTTTGAATTTTCTTCCCATTCTTCCTTTTCAGATGAAGATCTGATTCTGTACTGCACATTGTTCTTCTTGCTAGGTTGAATTCAGCAAAAATGGCAAGAAGCTGAAAGATCGATAGGGCCTCCCGTCTCCCACCTTGACCCTTGTTGCAAGTCTGCATTTTTTCTAAGCTGGAATATTCACACTCTGGCTTACTGGTGGCTGTAGACAAAGAAAGAACCATTCTCCATAACAGTCCAGCATGATGGTGAAATTTATTTACAGTGTATTACTTTAAGTGTGTTTATCCAGTTGTTAAGCCCTGCCTTAAAGTTTACTTTAAGAATTAGGAAGCATTTACCTACTCCAACTTGACCGTCTGAGGGCAGTGTCACCTAATACTTGCTAGAAGTGATATTCCTGGTCAATGCATACTGTCTATGCTGCACCCACCCTCTAAGGACATCATCCAAAATGCACAGATGCCAAAAAGAACCTTTCTGCACATCTTAACAACATCTTGGACTTGGATATATTGAATTCACTCTATGGGTCAGAGTGTCTATTAGTGTAAATCTTTAATGGCACTGAATCCAGCCTGGAGCATTCCACCTGGTGTATTCATAGACATGAAACTTGGTGGGACCATGACTGACCTTCAGGTCAGAGCTTCCACAGATATCCAATGTTGTTTGCTACAAAGTGATTTTTGCATGAAGCAGTTTATGCTTGGCTAGAGCATGGCTTTGAGAAGACTCTCCAGTCTTGTTCTAAAGACTTAAAGTGATAAAGAATCTACAGCAGTCTTTGATAAATTGTTCCATAGGTAATCAGTTAAAAACATTCATCTTATCTTACACTAAATAGGTTTAAGTTCACATTCCACCAGACACTCTGTTAGTTAGAGTAAGTTGTCCTTCACTTAATTTTGCTTTGTTGTTAATGCTAATTATATGTTGTGGAGCACAGCAAACCTTCTTGTGGGTGTTTCTATTAATTACATACTTGCAGGAAGGTATCTCTTTTCCTTTAATTCCGTCTCATCCTGAAACAAAGCCTTCTGTCTGTGGTCAAAACAGATGTTTCAAGTAGGAAGGGATGGGAAATACTATGGAAGGGGCGTCAAAGGGGTAGGAAATGTGGGGCTTCAAGAATAGGTAGATCTTTCCTAGATTTCCTCCTCTGGACTTAAGGTGCCTAGGTTGGGGATGATGGGAAAACATGGAAGACAAGAGAATGGTGATGGTTTATATCAGCTAAAAACTTGACCTGATGCTTTTGCTTTACTCAGACTAGTTGTGGGCAGCTGAATAGTGGGATGACTGTGTTCGACTCACATACATATGCAGTGACATAGGATAGAAGGTACATTTATTTAAAGACAAACCTCAAACAGCCCTTCCTGTTTTGCCTGCTGTACTTATGTGAACACGACACAGTTGTAAGATTTTTTTAAAATTGTGATGGAAATCATTGCAATGTGATTTCTTCTGGTGGGAAATGGCAGAATATGTTGATTTTTAGATGGCAAAAAAAGAGATAAAGTAATGAGGCAACACCTCTTGATCCTTCTCTAGCAACAAAAGTTCTAAATCAATGTCAAATAATCAGGAAAAGGAAGAAGGATAATTTTGGCAGAGGCATATAAAAAACCTGAGGGCTGTGGTGATCAGCACAGTAATCCTGATGTGTTAATAGTTGTTCACCTTGAACCTGTTATCAGCTTAATGCATCGACATAAGGTATTCTTCTTTCATATTTTCCAGGTGATTGGTGCTGAGAAATCTGGACTTTGGCAGCAGAAATGCAGCGGTAAATACAATAGATTGAAATATACACATTTAATTAAACACCAGTGTATCAAACTAATATTAATGGTGGTTTAGGCACTAGTAACCAATCATCTCAGCACTAAATGTGATTCTAAACACACCGGAGAGCAATTTTGGAAATAGAAAAAAATAGCTGAAAGTTTGATGTCTGATGGGTGGGAAGTTGGCTCAACCCTTTTTCTATCCTTCACATACTTAAAAAATAATTTTGTATAATGTGAAAACACTTGCAGTATTGAACTGAAAACAGAAAAGTCTGGTTTAGGGTGGTATAGGACAGCAGTGAATGAGTTGTATTATTCTGTCCAGACCAGTTACTGAATTACACCTAGTCCCTGAACTCCCCATTAAAACCAACTGGGATCTTCCCAGTGTTGTGGCTTCCCCCCTGGAGAGCCTTGCAGCAACCGCTCATTTTGGCAGGAGCCTCTTCCATCTGTTCTTTTGCCTCCCCTGCCTGCATCAGGAGGAGCAACCTCTACCAGTTACCCAGCCCAGGCTCCGTACCTGACTGACATCTTGGAACTACATCAGCAGGCAGGCAAGAGAGGAAGGGTATTTCTTCTCATACTCAGCTTTTCTTCTCTCTGATCTGAGCAATCTGTAAGACCAGATAGTTGTATAGTTTTAATCTCTCAGTTTTTCAGCTTTTTCACTTTGAATACTTCTCCTACAGCCTGCTGTGAGCATCCTCTCATTGCCTGCTTTAACTCCAAGTCTGCCATAGCAAAACCACTTTCCTCTGGTCTAACATATGTCAGTGACCCTCTCTTTATCAACTTTGGCTAGAGGAATGATGAGCTGCCTGCTATGTAGACAGAGGTAGTATAGTATAGGACCTGTAGAGCAAAAATATGAAGCTTTTACTTCAATGAGTTCACTTTGGGCTTTATGACTACTTAGGGCTCTGACTTGCATGAGCTTCAGCCACTTAGAGAAAGCCCTGGAAATCCCCAAGATCTTTAGAAAATGCTCTTTGCATGTTTAGCTTGAAAACCAACTCAGGTTCATCCAGGCACAGGAGACTTGAGTTGCACAAGACACATGGCTAGGACTGGTAACAGTCTGTACAAATCTCCATGTCTTGGCTACAGCCTGTATGTGGTGCCCTGTTGTTTGTTTTCATCTGTTTTAACAGATGCTGGTATAAATAGCTGTCTGGGTTTTCCCATCTGTCCTAACTTCGTTTCACACTACTAGTCCCATCACTAACTAGACTTCTTTTCATTGATTCTCTTTTGATTAGTTACTAATGATTTTTCTACCTTGTTGCTTGTTGGTTTTCCCACAAAGTATTCCTGCACTTACCAGTATCCCTGGAAAATGAGAAGTCGTATTGGTATTGGTGTTGGCTCAGAAACTGAAGAGTTTTAACCTCATTACCTTTAGTAATGATCCATACCAGCCATAAAAAGGAGAAGGCTGAAGAAAACTTCACGTTATGATAACCTTACAGCAGATTATGTTTGTTGGGTTTTTTTTAAGAAAGAAAAGAAAAAGAAAATTAATGATGAAACATCTTTCTGAAGGACATACTGAAACTCTTTATTCAGTGTGTTGCCTGCATACAGGATAGGATGTGTACACCAACATGAACAAATGAGTTCTTGGGACTTCACACCACCTTGCTTGCAAAATTTTGATATTGTCTGGAAGAGAAACAGAAGAAGGTGGAAGGACATGTTAGACAGAGGCCATTGGTACCAGAGAGAGCAGGCTCAGGCACAGTGCTGGAGCGAGACAGGAGTGCAGTGTTTCTTATGTGACCATCATAGAGAGTTTCAAACCCAAAATTGTGGAGTGGAGTCATGAGCTGGCCAGATGGAGAGGTGTCTTCACTCCATGGTACACAGAAAAACAAGTTCATCATGTTCTGTCTTTGCTCTGAGCCATTCTTGGCAACTTCAGTCACATCCTGGAAAGAGTGGAGGGGAGGAAGTGCAGAGGAGAGCCAGTAGGCAAATGGGTTATGGCGTTTGGTTTGTACTGTGCTTAGGGAAGCTGTTCAGCTTCAAAGGAAAATATCTGATTGCTGGGAAACAACATACAAAGTAATTATGCTTATTTTTTAAAAGCTCATCACCACTTCTCAGTATTTCTTTTACCTCTGCTTTTCTGCAGAGTACAGTGAGAGTAATCCTTCCTCAATGATTGCACCTTGATCTGTCACCTACTTATGTGACAAGTGGGTCTAACAAAACAGTTACGAAACAGAACCTCTTTCCTGATTGGAGTCAGAAGATAAAACGCAATAAACTCTATTTTTGCTATTACAGGTCTTTGTTTTTATTGTTGTTTATGCACAGTAGCCACCAAAAATAACCTTGGTTCATTTGTCATTTCCTTTTTTGGTTGATGCACAGTATTTTGTTATTCAGTTCTCTGATGTTCCAGCAAATAGTCAGACAATTTTAAAAATAAATGTTCTCTAGGAGTTTGCATATTTTTCCTTCTGTTCATTTCTGGGTCTGGGAAATGGAAAGAGACTTCAGAAGCAGCTCAAGTTTATTCTACAGGCAGAAACATGTTTACCTCTTATTTTTTTTCCCTGTACCACTGTATTGTTTTCTCCATTTTATTGTCTTAGAGTTGATGCCAAATGCGAGTTTTTTTAGGGTACAGATTTTCAGGATTTCCTAAGTACCTTTTTTCTGCCTCATGTAAGTTAGAATCCATTTACTGCAGGATGACTCATGTTCACCCCTGTTCCTTAGTGGTTGGTTACTAAACTCTATATATGTTTAATCTATAATGTCCTAGCAAAAACTTCCTTTTTTCTCTCTCTTTGTCTCATTCCTCCATTGTTTGCTCTGCTTTCCAGGGAAGACAGAGCTTATGCAGTCTCAGCCTATGTCAGTCACTCTGGTGACTTTTGCACCAGTTCGTCAATTTAAACCAAATTTGCAGGAGGTCAAGAGAAAGGTTCCTGCACATTTCATGAAAGTAGGAGATCTATTAACAGATGGCTGTACTAACAGTATTGGCCACACTCCCGTATTCTCCTGCATGCCCTGTGCAGCTTCAGGCATAAGGAACGGATGCTGTGCTCAGAGCTGAATCCCATGGTGATTTTGAGCTGGCTGAAATGCCACAGCAATGGCCACATGCTTTGTCCTGTGCTGTCAGCGCAATTGCCATCTCCTGCCTCAGGCTGTGGCCACTGCAGTGATTTTAAACTAGACAAGATTAGACATTAGGAAGAAGGTTTTTACTATGAGGGTCGTAGAACACTGGAACATGTTGCCTAGAGAAGGGGTGGAGACCCCATCCCTGGAGATGTTCAAGCTCAGGCTTGATGGGGCTCTGAGCAACCTGAACTAGTTAGAGATGTCCCTGCTGACTGCAGGTGGGTTGGACTAGATGACCTTGGAAGGTCCCTTCCAACCCAAACCATTCTATGATTCTATGATTTACTTCCAGGTTCTACTTTCTTAGGCACCTTATATTTGATGGGCTGATAGGTTAGGTGATTTGGATGCTGCTTTCTTAATTTGTTTTTTTGCAAACTAGTACTTAATGGACATGTCTGCATCATGCATCTGCAGGGTACTTGTATGCTGCTGCAAATGGAGCTCACTGCTCTCTGTACTTAATGCACAGAGAGAAAAACACTCACTGCTGAAGACATTCCTGTAGATTTGGCTGAATTGTGCTTTGTCATTACAGACAATTTTCCTATCACTGCTCCCAAAACTATGCCTTTACTGGGATGTAAGGAAGCCTTCAATGTTTTAACTAAATCCAAAGTTTATTTAATAAAAGGAATGCAGTGTACACTTGTGTGGCTCCAGATATGACTGGTAAGATGCTAGCTGTTCAGAAGTTTTTATTGATTCCTAAAGAGTTGGAATAACTTCTAATATTTCTAGCCAACTGATTTTCTTATTTTAGACATCATCGTACCAATATGAACAAGAGAGGCTGAAAAAGCAGATTAAATAGCAGTGAGATGTGCTTATTTCTGATATTCTTGCTGAGATTTTATGACATGTTTTTTAGTCTTGATTGTACACCTTGAGGCAGAAAACTCAATAAAGCAGATTTTTTTATCAAAAGTGCAATGAACTTCAGATTATTTTCTTGGCCCTATTGCTATTTTTTCAGAGGAAATTAAAAATGAAAAGATGATTTTCAAGGCCTATCATTTGGCAGATAGCCTTTTTTAGTAAAGTAGTCTTATCTGCTGTGGTTTCTGAATGTTTGGCATTCATTGTGAGAAATATTACCATTTATTTTCATTCTGAATCCATCTTACTACAAAAGTCAGATCCTACCTATTGCCCGGTTTTGAAAAGACATAAGCATGAATTAATGGATTCACAAATTCACGTATGAAGTAAAACATCTATTCAATTTTTCAAGGAATGCCCTTTTATGAATCACACAGTTAATTTAACTGTGTATTTTTTAATGTATTTGTAGGTACTGCAGTTTGATGAATACATAATGCATGAAGTCACTAGCAGACTTTTCCTTCTGTTCCATGTCATCTGACGGCCATAGAGCAAAAACCTGACGAAGTAGTTTTAGGCAGTGTTTGTTTGAGGTTGGTGGAGTGAGTGAGTCTGAGTAGAAGTCATCAGCTACTGAAAACCTGAAATTACAAACTACTGTCCAATTTAGACTGCAGTAAATACTAAATACTAAGTGAAAAATAAAAAATTAGACTCATCTCACAGAAATACTAGTTAGATGACTAGTTAGTAAATGTCTGTAAAATATGTTGAAGTAGAGAGGTACAAATCAAAACCTAGTTATAACAATTTTTTAAATTATTATTTTAAAAATTTCTTTATTGAGTCAGTAAAAAAGTATGACAAAACAAAAAGTAGACCATAACATAGAATTAATCTTATAGAAACAATAGATAAATGAAACAGGACAAGAACATAAGCTATGGACCAGTGTCCCATTTTCTGCGGAAACCAAGCAGAGGCAGACCTTGCTTCTGGAAGGTGGTGATCAGGAAAGTCAGAGCATGAGGATGCTCAGACCAGCTGCATTTTTTTTTATTGTATTTGTAAAATAATATCTTCACAGGAGGG
This sequence comes from Brachypteracias leptosomus, assembly GCA_013401335.1. Lineage (NCBI taxonomy): Eukaryota > Metazoa > Chordata > Aves > Coraciiformes > Brachypteraciidae > Brachypteracias > Brachypteracias leptosomus. The sequence goes on from VYZX01022767.1 coordinate 47,295, forward strand.
GGTACCTCCCTGTATTCTGCATTTGTGACTACATATTCAGCATATTAAAAGACTGAGTAGTTTAAGTGTCTCAACTTTGGAATTTTACTTCTTTTTTCTGGAAAATATCAAAAAATAAACACAGATGGGTTATAGGATATACTGCCCATTCATTGCTTCTCTGTAGAATGACTTACATATCACAGTGGCTCTGTAGACAACTTCTAACTTTTGAGAGGAATATTCTCTTAAAATGGAACATGTTCCATACAGAAAAATACCTTCCATTCTGATTCTGGGATCAATTGACTTAGATTGAGAAGAGAAGATGCAAAGAAACAATCCCTAGATAAATATTAAAATGAATAGAGGCCGTTGTCCCTTTTTTTTGGTCCTTCACACTGTTGCCATTTTCAAATGCACAACAATGGGAAGCAATAGCCAGCTCTAGCTGCCTGACAGTAACCTGAGGCTCCATTACGCAGAACAGAAAATGAAAGGTAAGGACAAATTCAAAGGGAATTTCAGGGCATGGTGCAGGAAAAAGCTACTTAGTAAATGTTAGTAAGTGGGACAGTCCTTGAATGTGCATAAGCATGCTAGAAAAATAATATAATATCTAGGGCCCTTGTCTTTTCAGACAAGAGCCTCAAAATTCACTTTTTGCTCAAGAGGTCTCTACCACAAGTATATCTTCAGACATGAGAAAAGAGTTGGAAGGGTACAGAGTAACAGATTTCAAGTACACAATAGTGATAAATTGGAGTAAAAAAAAAGGGAGCAATACAAAGATTAAACTTAAAAGCCACACTGTTAATTGGAATCAAGTCGCAGTGCTTGCTTTCTTGAAAAAAGAGTAGTAATTTGTCTTCAGCTTTGGCAGAAGAGCAGCAAGCATAAGTGCAAATAATATTTGAAAATAGAGCAAACTGACATGGCACCAAGTGAGATAAATGCTTATCTCATAATCATTAACTCCTGGCCTAGCTACTGCTTTGCATTGCCAAAAAAATCAGGATTTGGAGAGGAATTATATAAGCTGGAAATAATAGTTCCAAGGAGCAGGATCAGAAAATAGTTGCAATTATGTTTGTCTGTGATCATTAAAGTACTATGAAAACAAAGAAATAAAGAACATCCCCTCTTGGTGGTTCTAAACCACAGATTTGGTGTGGTAGTTTCTAATTTTTTTCTAATTTTTGCTACAGAAGTAGCTAATGTCCATGTTATTCGTGAGCTAAGTATTTGCTTCTGTTGGACAATCTTTTCCATCATTACCCACCTAAACAGAAAAGCCCTGCTGTTCCTAGAAGGGAGGGAAAGTGGTTACAGCAGCTTCTAGGTGACAGATCAAAAGTGTTCTGGACTCCTGCCTCAGCATGAAGCCAATCTACTGTGTTAAGCCATCTATTTAGCAAGATAACCATCTGTCCGGAGTAGGCTTGATGAGGTAATGGGTTTATTAATTTCTTATAGTAAGTAAGATGAGCAGATGAGTCTGCCTGTGGCATTCAGATATGAGTATTTGACCTTTACAAAATTATGTGCCTTCCTTTCTGGTGCAAAACCTGGTGATTTTCAGTGTATTAGAGGCATTACCAGACGAATTCTCCTGAGGCTTTGCAGTGAGTATAAGAAAGTCAGAACTTGTTTTTCACATCTGCAGAATAGGCCCCTTTTAATGACCAAGGCTAAAGCAAGAAAAGGCTATTTCCTCCAAACTCTTCTATTCCCACTACAGTGAAGGATGATGCATGCAATTGGCATTTTCTTCTAACTCTGCTAGTTGAAACTAAACTTTCTGAAAAGGTACCTGCTCTTGATTAGAAGAAGGTACCAATTTTCTTGGTAGCTTGTCCAAAAGTTGCCACCCACACTGTTTAAAAATGGTGACCTGTTCTTTAGCTGCATTTCCTTCTTAAATTTCCACCCACTAGTGTTGCCTGTGCCTTTCTCAGTAAGCTTAAGAGGGCCTCTAGGACTTCGCATTTTCACTGCTTAAAGGAGCCACAGCAAAGCACTTTGCTAAAGTGCACAGATAAAAATCCTGAAGCCTTTACCTATACCACTCTTCTTCCAGCCCTGAAATAATTTGTACAGCTTTTACCTGCATATCTTCAAGTTTTCAGCACCTTTTAAGAAATGCAGATACCAAAGGTGGACAGAATTGCACTGTGGGAAAAGATGTATTCATGGAACAACAACAAAACAGAACAAATGTTTACATTTTGGAATATATTTTAAGGTAACTTCATACTCCAGAATAGTAGCCAAGTAATGCAAGCTAAGGAAAAAGAGGTCAGATGCCTGTAAGGCCATGGTGGCCTTTAAGAAGTACTATATGTAGCCATGGTGGTAAATTGTGAGCAGAATGTCTTGTACATAAAAAGTGAGGAATGCTGAAAATGCCACTACTAAATGATATAAGTGTATCTCTTCCTTTCATCTTCAAAAAGAAACTAATAACATTGTCCAGTGTTTCCAAGGATTATCCTACGGACATGTCCACAGGTGTCTGCAGTCTCCTGCACAGAATGGCCAACCTTTGTGTTTTGTCTGCCTGTGCATTCACTTTATCTCCACCAATTCACCGTCCTGAGCTTTTAATATTAAAAGCTTAATTTGCTATTTCACTTTACTTCTCTGGTCTTCCATTGGAATTCATGTTGGAAAGCAGCAAACCCGAATGCAGTTGCCCCAGGTGAAGAATGGGCGTTGATGAACACTGATCTTGAGGGGGAGGGAGGTCTTCTCGGCCTTCAAAGAGCTCATCAGGTTGCTCCTGATGGTGATCAGCAAATCACTGCTGCAGAGTTTTTAGCTGATTCTTGGGTCACCATTTTTAAACAGTGTGGGTGGCAACTTTTGGACAAGCTACCAAGAAAATTGGTAGCTTCTTCTAATCAATTCTGGAGCCTGCAAGGAATGTGTCTGAGAAGCTGCAGGTGATCCTGATCTAGGGTTATTCTCCTTCACCTCTGTCACTGCAGGCTTAGCAAAGCCAGATGCTGTTACTTTGTACATGGTAGATGGGTTGACCTTGCTAGCAGATCTGCCAGTCCCTTCTCTGTTTCTGTGTGAGGGTCTCCTTAGCCTTGGGGACAGAGCCAGGTTGGGCAGGAACCACAGGGAGGGCTCTGCAGACAATCTATGGCTAGATTCAAAGTGTCCTGGTGATACATGGGGAACGAGAGCCATGCACACCTCAGAGAGTGCACTACACATGGCTGTTGCCCACCTGAGGACGCTGTGGTGGCTTTTGCTGGTGCCCAGGAGGACACACTCATCTCCAAGGCCTGGATGGATTCAAACCAACTTTGGGCATGCTGCATCAGTTACAGTAAGGGACAGGATGTTCCTACAGGACCAAATTTTCCCCAAATTTACCTACATATGTTCTAAACGTGTGGCTCATTCCTTTCTCACTTCTTAAGTTTAGAGCTGCTGAAACATGATGCTTCCAGAAATATCATCTCACCAGTACTGTGGGGAGACATTTCAAGTTGAATGGGGAAAGGACCAGGGCAACATTTAGCCGAAAGGGCACAAAGCAGAAATAGTTGTGGGAAAGCTGTGGCCTGTCAGCTGTCCCTGTGGCCAAAAGAGTGAGGAGCCCTGGCCAGCACTGCAGAGCCAGCATGGCATAGACATGAGAGACCTCTTGCGTTAGAGACCTTCTCCCAGAACAGCCAAAAACTGTAATGATGGTAGAGATGATAGGCACAACTAGGAAAAGCCATTTAAAGAACTATGTCAGGAACTAGTACTTGTTAGCAAGCTTTGAACAAACTGAAAGAGAAGGATCTTAATGCTACTAGGTCAAAATCTAGTGTGTCTGCATTGCCATGGTGGGTTACAGGGTGAGGAGAAATGGAGAAGTTCACTACAGAGAGGAGGTAAAAAGACTTCTGGCTAACACCATGCAGTTGTCCACTAATTTTACTACTGCAGTGAACTTTTCTGTGGAATGTTGTTTGTGGCTTGCTTCTCAGCAGGATGTACACCTGCCTTGGAAGGGGAAGGTGGGGATCGCTTTTGCTTTTTGCTTTTTGAGCGTGTCCCATGGGTGTCTCTCAGGTGAGAGAGGAGCCAGTGTCAGAAGCAAACAGTTTACTATCCTGCAGCTGCCCAATTCCCAGAGGGCCAAATTCCTAAGTAACCACATCCTACCTCTCCAGGTCCTCCCTGGCTTCAAGGAGAGCAGATGCTCTTCTTCCTCCTTCCCTCCTGGCTATGGTAGGCCCATTTCTGTGGTTAAGTGCTGATCCCAGGAGTTGCTTTTCACATTTTCTGTGCATAACCTTGTACATGCCTCTAGAAATGGTGACTTTCCTTAAAAATAAAGAAGGCTGCCATGTGCATGCACCACACTTTGCTGCCAAGTGAAGACACTGGGTATTTCTGCTTAAAGTTTTCATCCATGGAAGAACGTAGCTTGCTTTATTGTTATACCTGCATTATACCCACCTTGGTGCTAACACTGAGAAGAGATAGGGCACACATAGAGAGATTCCCAGCATTAACGGTTAAAATAGTATGGGCTGCTCATAAATAAATACCCTCCAGTGAGTAGCTGTCAATAGTGTGAATGTCCTGTTTAGAGGCAACTGAACCACACTCAGAGAGGAGGAACTGACATAATGTACCCTTAGTACATGCCAGGATCTCTGAGGCTGGGGGCCAGGCAGGCGTGCTCCTTTCAGGTCACCACCTATCCCACCAGGCCTCTCTCTGGTGACTTCTTGAGGGGAGCAGTTTGTAGACCCAGAGTTACCACCTCCCTTGTCAGACCCTGAATTTCCTGCATGCCTGTGGCCTCCCCTGACTCAGTTTTCTCCACACCTGAAGGAGAAGCCACCCTTGGGTGAAGGCTGAGTTCCTCCACCTGTTGTCCCAAAGGCAGAAGAATATATCTCCTGTTAAGCACCTTGTGGAGCAGGCAGTGGAGAATATCAGGTCAGCTTCTGTAGCTGCCTAAATTTAACTCTAAAATCTCCATTCACCTTCAGTGTCTTGTCTGGCTGCAGAGATGGCATGGCCCAGAGCCTTGTGGGATAGCCTAGGGTGGAGGTGGTGGCCAGACATCCAGGAGCTGCACAGGGTCCACACTGGGGCAGCAGGGCACATGTGTGTGGCAGGGGCAGCATGTGCCCTCCTTGCCCTGTGGACTGGGAGGATTGAATGTCTTATAGGTGTCAGGCACCCAGTGGCTGCCCTCAGATACCCAGGCATGATGAGCAGGGTCAGATAATGGCAGAAGTGTTTCAGGCTGGCTTGCACCTTGGGCTGTGAGATATTTGATCAGTGATCTCATGTTTCTCTGCTGGAACCACACACACACACACGCGCGCGCGCTTCTGTCTCATCCATGCTGCCCAACAGACAACAGCAGAGAGGAGCTGCTCTGTAATCACAGACAAACACACATGTGGCCAACTTCTCTATCTCTTCACTTTAATCCAAACCACATGCAGCTCTCTGCAGCCCTAAGGAACTCTTTTTTTTAAAAATAAGGAAATAAAGGGCAATGTTCCTGTAACAAGAGAGCAGCTCTTTGGAAAGGAAACCTTGTGAATTAATGACAGAATTCATGCATGCTTGCACAAAGTTGAAACAGTTTTAAAATAGCACAGATTGGTTCTTGGGGATGTGATCATAAATGCCTCATCAAAACTGCAAAGGAAAATTCAAAGGAAGGAACTTCCCTTATTTTTTTTTCTGTAGATTTTTCTAAAGAATCCTTCTTTTGTTTAAAAGTGTATTCCATCTCTCCTTTTTAGTCTTTTACCATTCCTTATACAGGAACTCCCAGCTTACAAACACTGAATTTGCTTTATTACAAAGTCTTTGAAAGACAGGACCCAATCACTTATTTTCTGGAGGGAGATGGGTATTTATTTTATCTGTAGATGATGAAATGGATCTAATTACAATATCACATTTGTAGCACAAATTTTCCATTGGCAAGTTTTAATGGCCCAGTGTAGTTATTGCTTGTGATGTAACTCCATTAGAAGCTCTCTTCTTTAAAGTCGTTGTGATATTTTGAAGCTGGAAGATGTAATGTGAAGGTGGTTTCATTAAAGCTCACTCTAACTCTACATATTTCAGGGCATTTCTACTGGCTGCTGTTTTAAAAAATGTTTATATCAATAGCCAGAATATGGACAAGGCAGAAATCTATCTATTCACTGGATCACTACTGAAATTTTTGCGTGACAAAAGTGCATGTTGCTAGAACACCCAAATAAGAAGAGATAAAGTCATTCTTCATGAAAAAAAGATATATCCTTTTCAAATTGGTTTTTAAATATGAAAGTAAAATGCTAATGTGAATAATGCTAAGTCAGCTTGCTCCAGCTGGGAATCTGCCCCATGTAGTCATACTCAGAGGAATGGGTATTAATCTATTATTCAACTGCACAAAGTTCAGTAAAATAACTGTTCTCACTAATTGCTAATGGGTGAAATTGCTACTGCTTATAGGCAGATATTCTCGTAACAGATAATTAAGCAGCTAAGTAGTTGAAAATGTCAAGAGAGAAAAATCTTTTCACCTCACTGAGTTCATTTCTAAAACTGTGTCAGCTGATCTCACTCTGCTCCCATAGAGCCAGCCTGCATCTCTGTTGGGGACATGCACTGTGGCCACGAAGCACACAGACAGGGTGGAAAATGATGGAAAATTCCTCTTCTTGACCCTTCTTCAGCCACCCATGCTCAAGGAGGAGCTGCAAGTCTCCAGCAATTGCTAGGTGTGGTTCTTGCTTGCATTGTCTTTTAGAGCCAGACCTTGATAATCATTTGCTTCACGGCTGAGAGATGTTATTCCTTCCCCCAAACCATGTCTACTGCACCCAGAGGACTCTCTTCTGGCTCTGCGGTTCAGATACACTCCTGGAGCCTCTGCTTTTCAGGAGGTGCCAGAGCAAGGATAGGCAGGCCGGCTGCTGTAAAGATGAGGAGAAAGCAAAGGGACATCTCTGTCTTTGGGTTGGAGGGAAAAGACAATTCAGCCAGCAAGGGAAGACAGGAGGCATAACATGATATTTTGGCACTTCCAACAACTTTGAAATCCACCCACTGTGTCCCTGTGGAGGGTAAGGGAGCAACCCCTGACTCTGTGGATCCTCAGGGCACTGCAGCAAGTGCCTGACCTCCTGACATTTCAGCAGCCTCTGGGACAACAGTGTGGGACCTGGCCACCAGGGCCAAGTGGTCCCAGGCAGCACTTCAAAAACTGACACACCACGTCATATCACTTTCTTCAAATCTGGCATCCTTTTTGGGGCAGAGTGTGGCTGGTGGCTCCTTTTGCTCCCTCTCCCCCTCCATTGCAGCCCCAAAAAGACTGTGGGTATGAAACACTGGCTGCCTGCTAAGCTCTCAGCTTTACTGGCAGCAGCAGAGTCTAAATATCACTGCACTTTAACAGCTCTTTCTGCATGTCATGAGGATGCCTTGAGCCTTTCTCTCTCTCAGGTGTGAGCTTGCCCCTGTTTGCACCTATCTGTGGTATGGCCCAGCATCTCCTTGCAATTTGCTGTAATCCAGATAGGGAAGAGTGAACAGTATTTCCCATGTTTTGCTGCTGACCACAGACAGCTATTTCTAATTGTGTGTTAATGAGTTTCTAATGAAGAGCAAGGCTCCCAAAGAATAGGCCTTGTATCACTAGCTCCCAGGTGTTGTCCCTCCAGGTATCACCCAAACCCATCTCCTCCTGCAACTCTGGCTGCCTCCCCTATGCCAATGGCAAGCTAATGTAATAAGGAGCACATATGTATGTAACAGTTACTGTTACAGGGAAATACGATATTGCAGCAAGTTTTGTCTTTGGGATGGCCACAGAGACACCAGCACATCCTTGTCCAGATGCTCTTGTCACACTGAGCAGAAAGCAGTGCCAGTGAGAGCCTTGTAACGGGGTTTGAAAGCTCAGTCTGGAAGACTGGACTGCATTAGCACCCAGCTGGAGTGAATTTTCCTCAGTAGTCTGAAAGTTAAAAGTCTTTAAGTTACAAGGCTATAAAATGAGTGACAGATGTAGTCCATTACAGATACACTTAAAAAAATTTTCTATTTTGGTCACATACAGCCAGTTTAAAATCATCCTTACTGAAAGTCAAGAAACCTCACCAAAAAAAGAGCCCTCTCCCAAAACTCCTATCTGCAGTAGTGTTTCATCAGAGCAGATGAGACCTTGCTCTTCAAGACAGGCTGAATGCGAAGCTGGCTGAGGCTGATGAAAAGGCTGCAGCCAGATCCATATTCATTCTCATGTGAATAAGACAAAAGGCAGGTACTCTCCATAAATGACCACCAGTGATTTTACATAGCTCCCCTATACAATTAGGTCTAACTACAGAGGGGCTGAATTTCTTTTATAAATAGCATTATTTGAAAATAAATTAATGGGTAAAGTGGAGAACCCATAAGGCAGTGAATGTAGGAACTAGACTGCAGAAAATGTAAAGAATTGGCTAAATACAGATATGTTCACCAGATGAAAACAGCTCAGCAGCCAGAGACAATTCTGCCTGATTAGCTGTAAGAGTAGACAGGGGAAGAAAGAACATATGCATTTCTTGAGACCCAGGGTGTGGCTGGGATATGTTGTGTTCATGAGTCTGCATGGGAAACCAAAAGCTGTGAGTACATCAAAAAGGGATTTCTGTGCCCGTGGTCTGATAATCTATAGCTCTCTGGGGTGAATGGCGACTTCAAGTGTCTGCTGTGGGAGCTTAGGCTTTTGTCACGTCCCACCATTTTCAGCCCAGAGCAGGTGTGCTGAACCAAAGCCTGCTTGCATGTGACTTATGCAGTACAGCTGCATGAAAAACAGGCTTTGTAATTGTGTGGATAATAAAAAATCATGGGAAACCCACCAAATAAAAAATAAGAAAGCTTGAAAAGTTTCATTGAATTAATGGCCAAATACTGGCTGACCTGTTAAAGGTATTTCAGTCTCATTTGGCATTGCTTAATGCTCTTCAAAACCTTTTTCCCATCTTAAGGGGTACAGATCTGGATCAGTTTGGAAATGGAGTACTGTGTTTCAAAATAAGGAGTAGAAGAAAAGTTTTGTTCTTCTATGTCGAATGAAACAGTGCAGCATTTCTAAAACAAATTCCCAAATGCCAAAACCCACAAAAATCTTGTGCTTTCACATAGTTTTGCTGTATCTTTTCCTTGGAAACTTATCAAGTTTGACCCAATTCTTTCAAAAATAGCCATTTGAAAGATTCACTCATTGACAAAAGGACTCATTCCTTGTCTAATCTAGAGTTAAAGCTGTAAGCTGTAGCCCCATGAGTCAAGGCTTTCTCACTGGGCTTGTAGCAGGCTGATGTCTTCTCCTGATGTGAATTCTCCAGTGAGCTTCATAACTCAGGGAAGTATAAAATCAGTTGAGCTACACAGCTGTAAAACCAGGGCCATGCAGTGGGGAATCAGGCATAGGCTGCTAATTTCGCATAGCTGGGGAAAAAAAAAAAGAGTTTAAAGTTAATTAAAATCAAAAGAATCCCTCTGTAAATTATGTCTGAGAATGTTGGAGTGAAGAGGACAGGAGGCAAATTAATATTTAAGGTGGAGAACTTAAGTATGGCTCAACTTTGGCCTCGCTGTCTTTCTTGCAGCTAAGGAGAGTTACTTACTCAGAGTCTTCTCCCAGGATTCAGGCAGGGTCTGCAGCCCCCTATGCCCTGACTGAAATCACTGCTGAGTTTGTGCTTTGCCTCGGGCTGTGTGCTGGAGAGGACTTCTGGCTATTCCCTGCTCCCCATGGTGTTTGACAGGGTGCTGGCAAAGGAAACGTCCCAGGCTGGCCTCTCAGGTGCTCCAGGTGTGCAGAGGCAGGCAGGGAGAAACATGCTGTGGACTGCAGCTCAGATAGGCACAGGCAGCCAGAGAGGGAAAGGCATGAGGGGTCCGTGGGGTATGGAACCAGAACTGCATCTCCCACAGGAAGGGATCCCAAAGCTGGAAGGGCATGTGAGGGAAGAGGGAACTGCTGTAGAGAGGAGCAGGGGACTGGGGACCACCATCTACAGGGAAGCTGCAGGTTAAAACATTCCTTCCTATGTACCCCCAGAACACAAGTACTATTTTCTTGTTGGGTTGATGGCACCGGCCATTATCCAGGGCCTTCTACTAGAGAGGGGTTTCTTTGCACATCCTGGAGGATGCATGAAACCTGCATGAGTCCTCTCTATCATAGAATCATTATGATTGGAAAGGACCTGTAGGATTATCAAGTCCAACCTTCACCCCATCATCTCCTTAACCACTAGACCATAGCCTCAAGTGCTACATCTACTCATTTTTTAAACACCTCCAGGGGTGGTGACTCCACCACTTCACTGGGCAGCCTGTTCCAGTGCCTGACCACTCTCTCAAGTAAAGAATTTCTTTCTAATATCCAATCTAAACCTCCCCTGATGGAACTTGAGGCCATTTCCTCTCATCCTATCATTAGTGATCTGGGAGAAGAGACCAGCACCAGCCTCGCTACAACCTCCTTTTAGGTAGTTGTAGAGAGCAATGAGGTCTCCTCTCAGTCTTCTCTTCTCTAGACTGAACAACCCCAGTTCCCTGAGCTGCTCTTCATAAGGCATGTTTTCCAGACCTCTCACCAGCCTCATTGCCTAACAAGCTCAGCCTGGTATTAATCCATTGCTTGGCACCACTGGCCAAATTATGCCCTTGTTTAAACTTGCATAAAACTGAAGTAACTCCACTAGAGTCTAAGGTATAATGCAAATTTATACTACGCTGATTACGAGCAGAGTTTGATCCTGTTATTTTATAATGCTGTGACTGCAGTTTTACTAGTCCTTGGGGTGCAGAGCAAAAGTATTTGTATTTACTTGCTCTGAATTTTAAGTGCATTTTGCTGTGATACCTTAACTAAAGCACCTTTCAGAAATGTGGGTCTCTCAGATCATCATATTCTCCTCTGCTGGTGAATTGTGGCCATGCAGGATCCATAAAGTACCAGTCTGTAATAGGATTTCACCTCAGTGAATCTATCAGCTCCCATTGTGTCATATGCAACATTAGGCCCTGACCTTTCAAAGGGGTCAGCAGCCAGTAAGCCAACCTGTCTGTGGGCTGTCTTGTTGCCACTTCAAGTGGTAGGTAACTCACAGTCTTGTCATGACATGTGTGTTTTCATTAGGTGACGTATTACAGCACATAATCACCTTTTTTTTTGAAAGGAATCCCTGCCAAAAAAGTTCCTGAGCATAATTTTCATGAAAATATCTGGAAATCCATTTTTTCTATCTCTTGTGACTGGTTCTTTAACAAAACAAGCTGGATTTTCTGTCCTGTGGGTAGCAGTTTTACATCTAACGAGTTGTTAACTGCAAAAACTTGTGACAATGGCAAAGTGTAGCAGTATGGGGATTTGCCACACACATCCCTTTGGGAACATTAAGTACTAAAAGCACTTGGCCCTTGAGACATAAAACTTCTACCTGTGAAAGTAGGCTTGCAAATGTGGAGATGGGAACAGTAGGTGTCAAGTACATACGAGGTCTTGTTCTTCCTAATGCTTTGTTATTTGGGTTCTGCTGTTCAAAAGGAAAAGAAGGAAAGGAAAAGCTCAAGTAGGAGAGAGTTCTCTGGCAGGATTAAATCATGTCCTGCCTCCCAAGTTCTGGTTATGTCGCTAATCATTCCTTTGTGATGGAAACAGTTGCTTTGCAATCATTCCAGAAAATATGTTAGAGCTGCAGCCTTAAAGCACCAAAATGTGACAACTCACTAAAATGTACTATCTAAGTAAAACATGGAGCAGAGAAATTAAAGCCCTTCAATGCATAGTGTTGGTCTATAATAACAGGAGGAAGTGCAATTTAGTCATTGTCCAATGTTTCCCATCTTCTCTTAACATTCAGAGACTCTTTATAATTGTGTTTTTGTGGACAGAGGGGTGTTGGGATTTTCTGAGTTTTTGGGAATATCCTTGCATTATCCCTAAAGCACCTGCCTTTCCCTTCCATGACGCAGCCTCTAATCCTGTCCTGCATGCAGTGAGACAAAATGGGCTTCTAATTTCATGGTTGAAGTCAGGAGAGATAATATTGCTCAGTTCCCCGCATAAAAATTGCCCTCTAGTATAAGCCTCCTGAAATTCTGCTTTTGTGTCCTCAAAAGGATCAGGATGTGGGGATCTGTCTGGCTGTGCATGATCTCTGTACATGCTGAAAAATAGAATTCAAGGTTGCTCAATACTATATAAAATTTTAATAAGCGTTGAGTTACATAAATCTTTTCACTGCCTTACCCTTTTATTCTTAATATATGTTCTAGCTATGTCTGTGGAATATAGCTTGTCAGTGTATTTAAGTACAATCTGATTCATGTTGACATCTTGTAAAGACTGGGGAGGTGTTACTCAGGCAGCTGCAAGGGCAATTCTTGGAGAGTGGGAAGAAACATTGTATTATGACCTCTCTAACATGAGTTTTTAAAGGTTACTTCATTTATACAGCATGTTCAAAGACATCAAAATGAAGCAGAGTCAGGAAAGGGTTAAGGAAGTCAGTGATGCCTGATGTTAACATCTTTCCTCTTTTTCAGCTTTGTAAAAGATAAATGTTTCAGATTTCAATCTGTGGTTCCCAGCAGTGCTTTGTGAACACTGCAGTAGGCCTGCAAAAATCGCTAATACTGGGCCAAGCTGAGAAAATGTGTCTCAGCAGGAATGACATAATGCCCTAAGAGAAGAATATGATGTAATGCATATCTCACAAATCAGAACCAATTTCAAGAAAGCCTTGAAGTCTAGCACTAATACTGCAATATGCAAAGCTTTGGGGGTTTAGATCTTTTCTTCTTTTTGGTTTTGGGTTTGGTTTTTTTCAAGAATAATTTCGTAAGGCTTAAAGCACTTATGCGGTCTCAGTCACCAGAGGAGCTTTGCTCTTGTTCCACACTTTCTTGCAATTTGGGTACTTACAGAAAGCTGCTACACATTTTACCTTGGTTGAGGTGCTTGCAATATGTTAATATGAATGCTGTAATTTACAGTGTTAACATGGCTGTTTATGCAGGTGAGGCATAAAGCATATATAGCATATTACAGTAAATCCAGCTTAATGAAGGTGTTATGCAGGGATTTATTAGACTCACTAATGTCTCACAGAAAAGTTAAGCAGTATTTGTGCTAAGCTCAGCTTGGGCTTTAGCCAATGCAACTCTTCAGTCCTTGGTGGAGTTGCTCCCCTGAGTAAGGTGAGCCACATTTCGGCCCATGCAGTTTATAAACCATCCTGGTTAGTTTTCCTGTCTTCTATTAATAAGCATGTTGTCAGAGCAGCAGGACTCGCCTGCTGCTCAGTGCTCCTGTAGTGCATGAGCCAGTGGACCAGTGTGCTGGGAGCTGCTGCTGCAAGATTTATTTCCAAGCATGGCGTCTCCAAGCAAGCCTGCTGGGGTCCCACACGCGCCCTGACCCCAGTCCCTGTTGAAGTGGTAGGATGTCCTAGAGGATCTAAGTACCCTGCTCACAGTTTGCAGCAAGGAGATCATGATGATTCCTAGGCATCCAGCTGTCTTTGGGACTGTGGCCCCACACCCTTTGTGCAGCCTTTGTGGGGCAAAGGCAGGAGTGGCTGCCATTGGCTGACTCTGCCCCTTGGAGGCAGGACAAAGTCGGGCGTCAGGATGTGTAGGTGAAGGAAAGTCATGATGGTTCCTGGCATTGGAGGGGATGGTAGCAGCCCATATGGGGCAGGATCTGACCTTGGTTACCTGTGGGGCCACATCACCCTAGGGCCATAATGTAGCAATGTATGCTCCCTCACTGTGTCTTCATCTCACAAATGTCCTATCATTGAAGTCAGACTTCACATGCTTTCAAAATACTTTCAATTCTCCAGAACCAGCCCTGATGGTTGTGCATCCGGTCTCTAGGCTATGACCATAGACAAGGGACTTTTCAGAGGTCCCATCTTGGTTGGGGCAGGGATGTCTGGGCCAGAACCTGTTCTCTCAGGAATGGAGAACAGTATTGCAGCCTCTCACATCAACCCACAGAGATGTTCCCGAGGACATCTTCTGAGCAACAGAGTCACTTCAAGAGTGTGCGCACTGGAAACCAGAATCTTTAGAAAATGACCAGTGAGGTAGTTCACGCACTGCAGCCCTCCACCATGGCAGTCAGCTACCAGCATGATTTTGACTGCCATGGTCTCTGTGACAGAGAGCTGATCTGCACTAATCAAACCATCTCAACTCAGGCAACTGAGGTATTAATAGGTAACCTCAACTGGCTCTTGTAAATTTGAAGTTTACATTTTTGCTTCTCTGTGTTAAGAAACACTGGGAGGGTCGGATATTGAAGACTTATGTTTACTTACCTTTGAGATATGAGGTTGTTAACTGAGATTCAACAGGCAAATAAACTTGTGACCTTGTTCTAAAAATTAATAAACCACCATCAGAACCTTAAAGAGAAGGGGAAGCTGGCATCTGCTTCTGTTAATTCAAGCCTGGACCTGGTTTTTATTCAGAATGACCTGACTGCAAATGGAGGCTGCTGTATTTCATGTTACAGACTGCCTTCTAAAGGAGACTGACCCAAGATGCACGGCATCATTAAATTGGGAATAATTCTGGGCATGCACTGCAACCATACAAGTGAAAGGTGAGGTGCCTCAAATTGTTTTAAAAGCTCATTATTGTTAATAAATACCAAGCTGTGTTATGTGCACTGTTTCATTAAAAGAGGATAGCCAGAAGGAGAGCTTAATTATCTTGCTCTATCAAAAACCTCTAGGGGCAAAAGAGGAATGTATAATTATAGTGTCAATATGGCCTACTGGCCTGCTGGTGGGCTGGCGAGATGGGCACCCAGCTCTCGAATCCTGACCTCTCCTCTGCTGCATATGACTGTTGAGGCAAGTCATTTAATCTCCTTTCAAACATGGGACCTCTCATACTTCCAGAGCTAAGTAACCAAAATGCCCCAAAGACCAATTTTTGTATAAAAACTGGAGCTTTTGTAACCTATTTTGGCTTTTCCCATTTGCCTTTATGCATACTTAGATACTTACCTGGTCACAGCTGACTTGAACTCAGCAATCAGGATTGCATCGAAAAGGAGACATAGCATGATTTTAGGCCATGGCAGCCAGTACCCAGCCACGTTGTGAAATTGCCCCACTTCAGTTGTTTTGAAACCATCCAGAAAACAATGTAGCTGCTAGTGTCAGTCACATAGGACTAATTTTGCTAAGAGTTGAGGAAAGAGAAACACAGGACAATTTACAATATATCTACAACCTCAAGCTAAGTGCAATGGGTTGTACATCTTCTAATCAGTGTACAGGGAGTCATGGTGTAACAAAACTGTATTTGTGAAGTGTGAACCAGTTCAGGATGCCCATAGGCCTTGAGTATTCAGTGATACTGCAGGCCTGTTCACCCACATCCCCTATCTTTGCAGCTTCTGCTACCACTCCAGCCAAAACTGTGCTACTGCACAGAGCTGGCCAGCTGTCTTCTGTCCCAGAGGTATACTTTATGGAGGTGATCATGCCCCTGTACTCAGCACTCGTGAGACCCCACCTTCACTCCTGTGTCCAATTTTGGGCACCACAGTATAAGAAGGACATTGAGGTTTTGCAGCGGGTGCAGAGACGGGCAACAAGGCTGGTGAGAGGTCTGGAAAACATGCCTTACGAAGAGCAGCTCAGGGAACTGGGGTTGTTCAGTCTAGAGAAGAGAAGACTGAGAGGAGACCTCATTGCTCTCTACAACTACCTAAAAGGAGGTTGTAGCGAGGCTGGTGCTGGTCTCTTCTCCCAGATCACTAATGATAGGATGAGAGGAAATGGCCTCAAGTTCCATCAGGGGAGGTTTAGATTGGATATTAGAAAGAAATTCTTTACTTGAGAGAGTGGTCAGGCACTGGAACAGGCTGCCCAGTGAAGTGGTGGAGTCACCACCCCTGGAGGTGTTTAAAAAATGAGTAGATGTAGCATTTGAGGCTATGGTCTAGTGGTTAAGGAGATGTTGGGGTGAAGGTTGGACTTGATGATCCTACAGGTCCTTTCCAATCATAATGATTCTATGATTCTGTAATTCTGTGCAGCCAGTGTCATGCTCATACCCTGATAACCTGCCGTTGGCAGCAAGTCCTTTGCTTTGTGCATCTGATTAATCTCAACAGCACATTACACGGTATTGAGTGAAGCATCTTACCTGGTGCAGAACTACTTTGGGTTTATGAATGTCCTCTGTGATTTTCAATGGCATTGATGTGGTACAACAGGGAAAGCTTGACTTGTGTTGTGACCTGTTATTTGGTGGAGGATAATCTCTATTGGGCTAGCAGATGATGGAAAAAAATAATATGTCTTCAGTGCAGTACAGTGCTAGTATGATAAAATGCCTAGCCCTGGGTAAGTTAGACCAAGAAGACCAGTGCAGTGGCATCCCTGGAATCTCTGGTGCCAAAGCTTGCCTCAAGATACCCAGAGTATCTCTGTGCCAGTGCTGCAGAGATGTGTGGCATGGCCTTGGTCTTGTGGCAGCACTGCTTTGGAAGAGAGATAGGGGCTTAGTACTGCCATCCTGCTTTTCTAAGTGAACTGTTACTGTGCCTCTAGTGCTTCTAATTTCTGCATCTCAAAGACTGCCCGTTCATTGAGTCTCTCATGTCCACTTTGAGGAGTAATAAGACCTGGGAGCCACTTAATTCTGCTTTAAAGGTACAGCAAGATCTACTAAGGAAAAAGAACTGGACTGCCTAGAAATGTCCACGGGGTGAGAAATGCAAGAGCCATGGCCAGAGAAACATTTCCCTAGCTGAGCAAGGAGTTGAGTTAAGCATTTGAGCAAGATATTCCCAATTCTGAAGGGCATAGTGAGAACTCAACAGCTCCTCCCTTCTGACTCTATCCCACAGTATGAGAACAGTAGGTCTGTATGACATTAAAGGCAATAAATTCAGAAGGAATTACAAAGGATATTGCTTTGCATGCTGAACAGTGAGCCTGTGGTCCTCACTAATGCAAACATTCAATGTCAAGCATGTATGAATGAATTTTTAAAAAATGTTGGCTAATTTAATCATCACTTGCTAGCACATGTAGTGCTAAGATGATCCAGGGCTAGATTTTACCCTATGGAATGGCAGCTGATTACATCTGGGGTAATCAGAGTGTGCCTGTGTGGGAGAATTGTACAACTGCCTGAGTGTATCCAGGTTTTTTCTTCCTCTGAGACTTTATGATATCTTCAGAGGCATGTGGTCAAAACAAATGGAATAACACAAGAATGAGAATGTTCAAAGCTAAAAGTCAGACTTAAAAGGGAATTCACGAGTCAAGCTCTTTCTTGTTTGCATATCCAATTTGGCATTGAACTCAATTGGAAGTTAGTACCTAAATGTCTTGGTCCTATCGGTTAAAGCAACATCTGTGTAATGGATGTACTTTACACTACTGAGAAGGAAGGGAAGTGATTCCTGTCATCTCTGCTCCTTGGGAACTCAGAACATCATCTACTACAATTCTGAAGGCACCTTAAGGGCTGCTTCCTGATGGCTCCAGTGCAATGATCCTGCAGGTGAAATCTCTACTCACTTTTGTTAGTTGTGCCCAAGCATGCAGTTGATTTTGCTGTGTCATGTGATTGGAACTGGCTGTGTCCCCACAGCCCATAGTGATAAGGTGCCACTCCCCACCCTATGCCTGGGTGTGCTCTTTCCAGAGTTCCTGGGTCTCTGGATGGTCTTAAAAGAATAACATGGTGGCATAGATATCATCTTAGAAAGGTGGAGGATTGCTGGGGTGCAGAAGCAGGCTCTTCCCTGCCTTCCTCTTCTCCCCCTGCGATGTGGAGGGCAGTGAGGAGGATGATGGAGACCTTGGGGATGAGCTTGGTCAGGAGATCCTTCCTCCTCCTGAGCTGTGGAGAGCCTGTCTCACTCTTTTACAGTTTCTGAGTGTAACTCACTGCAACAGCAATTCAGCAACTCCCCTGCCTTCCTCTTCCAGAGAGAAAAGTCCCTTGGAGGCTACTGCAGAACCTCTGGAAATATGGCATGCTGCAATATCTCTTTCTGTTGCTATCACTGTCCCAGTGGCTTCCAGTGTCCTGCTGTTGTGCACCCAGCTCCAGGGGTTGCTTGGGGTGAGGTGGGGTTGCCTATTTCCTGTTGCAGGCCACTGAGATGGTGGCTTCCAGCCGCTGATGGAGCTCCCTGAAAGCAAGGAGGACCCCTGGGCATAGCTGGACACGGCTGAGCATGAGCCTGGCTTCTCACTCCTCTGTTTTTTTGCAGGGTGAGTCACCCACTCCCAGCTCTATAGAAAAAATAAATCACAGCTGCAGCTACAGACAGCAATGCTGAGGGCAGCAGCACCAGCACTGAGCAGAGCATAACCTCCTGAGACCACATGTCCTGGGTAGGTAAGATTCAGTGACAGAAGAAGCTCAAGATGCCTTTGGGCAGCTGTTTAATTTCACAAAGCTGAATCTGTTCCTGGTCCTGCAGCAATGATCTAACAAGCTACCTTTTCATTTCCCACTTCTGGTGAGTTCTTGGAGGAGTTGAACATACCCAAGCTGCAGAATGCTGCAATGCAAGCAGCTGTGGGTGAAGCAGAAGACATGTCAACCCTAGTGTACAATTCTGAGAAGCAAAGTATGTTTCTGAGTCCCTGGTACAGACTGAGGCTTCTGAGGGCACAGTGGCTTTCAGCAGTATGTCAATGGTCAAATAAATGCTCTGGATGGCTTCAGCTGAGGGAAAGCTGTGCTGCTATGGGCTGGGGAGGTTTCTGGCTGTGAGGCCAGGGCAGGGATACCCAGACCTCCCCATCCAAAATCTGGTGATGAGTGCCCTGACACCCATCCTATGAAACTCCCCTGAGATGCAAGGACTGACATGAGTACTTCATGGCTTCAGGCAGAGCTGGTGGTACCCCCTGTCAAAAGGCCTGCTCAGTATTTTCCATTTTAAGAGTCTATTTCTAGTTGCCTCTCTTTTTGCCAAGTGTATCAGCTTGAAGCTGATGTTTCATTTAAATTTAATCCAAAACAAAGTCATTGTTTCTGAAAGTGAGGGCAGTGGAAAATATGGGTTTTTAATCCATACACAACTGACAATACTTTTTGCATACTCTGGAATAGGAGTGCAGGCAATAAGCATTCTTTGTGCAAAGGGGCATGGAGAGCTGTGCTCCAGCACTTCCTCACTATTGAGTTTATAACTCCTTGGCCAGAATTCCCTTGGTCCTTTGGAGACAGTGTACTTTCACCTCTAGGTAAATGTTGGCCTGTTTTTCATTTAAATATTAATTTGGGCTGGCACAATGTAATGTGTAATATCACCACTCTCTGTGAGGATTAGTGATTAGGAGTCTCAGAATTCACTTTAATCAGTCAGTTCAATACTGCTGAGATTTGCAGTCTACCCTCTCCCATACAACAGCCAGAGTCTTTCGACACACTAACAAAATTGAAATGAGTTCCTTCATCTTAGACAAGGATAATTAATCTTCAAACACTGTTTATCTTAGCCCCCAAATCCCCAGAATTCAGAACCAAATTAATTTAAAGTCTAAATCTGCTTTAACTAGTAATTGGTTAATCAACGGGCTCGATGTGTAATTATATTCTTTGTTCAGACTCCTTACAGGCTTGAAAAGACCATCTAATTCCTATGTTGTTTTCATTCCTATAATTACACCATGTGACATACAATGCTATATGTATAGTGAACAAATTCTTTCCTGGAATAATTTCCCTGAGATTGCTTCCTGCAGATGTATTTGGTATATATATATATTTTTTAAAACTTAAAAAAAGCTTTCGTATGATTTCTTGGTTATTTTGGATTTCTGTGACTGATTTAGAGATTGTGCAAAGAGTTTAAGCTTTGAATCTTTGCCTGTCACTGAAGAAATCTACAGTGTGTTTTCATTTTCCTCACTCACACTTGACATAGCTTTAAGGGATCCTTGTTCCCTCTGAATATTGATAGGATGTAGCAAATTCACGATACTGTTATTCTTACTGTCTTTCAGAACAGACCAGCCACAAAACCTATTAGCTAATGGTATTCTTGTGGACAGGAATTATTGTTTCTGTTAAGAACAGGAGGTCTGAGAATAAATTGGAAAAGGAAATTGTGATCTTTCAAACATGGAGTTGTGGTTCTTCCTTAGTGGATACTGGTATAACCCCATTGTGGTCAGTGGTCTGGTCAATGGTTTTCATATTTTTGTTCACAGAATTCCCTTTTTCCATCAGCTTCATGAATGCTTATATACCAGTATGTATTAATAACCTCTCTCCTTCATTAATGTCTCCTTACTGAATCGTATTAAAGCCCAATGCCTATTTGACTATATTCATATCTAACTGTATTCCATCTCCCATTCTTGTTAATGACACATAGATTATAGCTTCAAAAAACAAGCAAAAAACCTTGTCCTTCTGATGAATGAGGACTGGGAGAGTTTGACTGCCAACACCTTACTGATATGAGTTCTTAGAGCACAGGGGAATATCTGATTTTTTAAGTGTTTGCGTCCAAACCTCTGTGCATCTGTGTGGATCCATCCTACCACTTTTCAGCACCCTTAAAAATGTAGCATTTGGGTTATCTGCAAAGCACTTAGAGCCAGTGAGTTCTGCAGCTGCAGCAGCAAGGAGGAAAAACAAAAAGGAGAGAGGTATGAGAAACTTCAGATGAGCCGCACTGGATGTGGTGGGGAGGTAACAGGGGAGCATTCTCTGCTGGCAATAGCCAGATAACTCTAATGAACACATTCATCCTTGGTCCCAGCAGCATGAGGCATGTTAGCTGCCTGGGGCTCTGTGGGAGAGGTAGAAGGCAATGAGTAGCCTGAGACAACAATCTCTACTGTGGGGGTTAGGAGATGTTATCAAAGGCACTTCTTCACTGTCAGTAGCTCCACTGACATGACGCTGTTAAGTGGAGCTGGTGAATCAGCAAGATGTGCCTTGGCAAAATTTCAAATTCTGTTCAACATCAGATTGAGAAATAGCTGTAGCCTAAAGGTTATTGTTCTGTGCGTACCGCACTGCCCAAATGCTTCTCTAGTTGGGCAGGGGCAAGATCACCTTCCTCTGGGAGAAACATAAGTTTAAGAAACATAAATTTACCAAAGACACTGTCAGAAAGAGTTCTTCCCTCCAGGTAGCAATATCTTTTAAGGTCTTTACCTCTTAAAAGTTTTCTTAGCATTAGATTTCCACTGACAATGTCAAAGCAAGTCATGGATCAAGAAAGCAATTGCAGCAATCATTTAAATCCATGCAGCTTAGGAAGTTTCTATCCCTTCCTGCAATCTCTGTGAATCCTTTTCTGACCATTTGCTATTGTCTCACTATTTTTGCTAAACAGGCAGTTCTTCCTGTTTGCATTCATTGCTCTGCACCTCCTTGCTCCCAAATGCTAGTATATGTTACAGTCCATGTTTCTCTCAATCATCTTGTTTGAAAACTGTTATGATCAGGATTTCTCACCTCTCCACCTGAAGAAGTGATGCTGCCTGGTGCTGAGCTTGATCCAGTACCCTGGAAAAGACTTCCTTGGGCTTGCAATGTGCCACCCCTTTAACCTTTCTCCCAAGCAGTGTCACAGGTAGGAGCTCAGGGATTTAGGCAGAGAAACAAGCAATTGCCATGACTCTGTTACATGAGGTTACACGACTGTGGTGGTTTAAACCCTGCTGGAACTGGGCACCAGGTGATCACCTCTGACTCATCCTCCTGTTTTCGTGATGGCCCTGGTTCATCTTCATCTCTCACTACACAAACTGATTTTTTTCATATTTCTTTTTCTGTACGGGGGCAACTGATACTGNATTATTCAAACAATATATATATGTATAAACACTTTGCCATCCCGCCATGTGCAGCACTGGCTTTGGAATAATGGAGCTGTAAATTTGTAATTCCTTTTATTTAATTTCCAGCTTCTGAGCCTCCAAGACTCACATTTTCAAGCTTTTCTTAATAAACATGGGGATTAATAGCATCCTTTAAATGTTTTTAAAAAGACAAAACAAAACAAAATCCAAATGACAGCTGCAATTCTCCTGTAATTTCCTGCCTTGTGTAGAGAGATTTTAATAACATGGAGCATAGAAAGATGCGATAAGATTCTGGAAGCTGGGCATGGCAGAGAAAATATGCCCTGCCTGGGCTTTGTGAGTATACAGCAGTTCCATTTAAGACATTAGAAGGGTAGAAGGAAGAAGTATTTTGAAATTTCTAAATTGTTTCTAGAAGAAAACTGTTGAAACACACTTGTTTTGAAATTTATATCACTTAAATTTTTTAGTAAGACATTATTGGCAACTTTCATAGAAAGGCCACGGACCATTTTAGTTAGTGAAAATCTTTTATTCTGGCACCTAAACAAGTTTCTAAGGCTGCCAGTAATGACTTTAAATGTATACAGAAGAAAATGTTGACAAAATATTTCACTTTATGTTTGTAAAGAGAAAAAAGTCTCTCTCTTCCCTTTTCATTTTGAAAGAAAGTGATCTCTTGGCTCAAGAATCCTTCCACCATGAAAAAGGTGTCCAGAGCTACTTTAATTATGGCCTTGCAGGGGACTTGAGATTTAATAACACAGTTTTCACTGTACCAACCTTTCAGCAACCAAGGAAGGAAGTCTTTACGCAAGGTACAACATCTAGACACAGCAGAGCTGCAAGTTTTGATTTGTTTCCCATGATGTAAAAGTTAGCCAAAAGGAGAAAATAGTTAACACAATCTCCTATTGCTTACAGGACAAAAGTCTTCAGATATCCCTGGCCTGTGTAAGAGGCTAAATATCATAGAAATGTAAATGTTGGAGACTTTATCCTGCTGTCATACAATTAATGGAACAAGCAGAGCTGACATGGGACAGATGGATGTAAACTGAATCCCTTGGTAAGAGATAGGACAAAAGAAATTTGACAACACATTACTGCTATAGCAGATAGTGGGATCCTTTGCTCTGCCTTGCCCTAAACCACTCAATAGTCAAAATATTTCTGTAATATGTATGGAAGCTTGTGTTACTCTGAGTTTTCCAAAGTCTCAGTTCTTCCTTACCAATGTGGGGACACTGATTTAAAACTCCCAAGAGCAGATTGTCTTTCCAGGGCTCCCTGTATTGGACAGGCAGATGCTCTGGGGACAACCTTCCCTTTGCTTCTTAATGCTTCTCTTCACCTTTCACACCTAGGCATAGCTGGGAAGCTACAAGCCCACAGCATAGGTAGCACCATGGTGGTTTTAGATGGTTTTGTGAATCTCAGGATGTTGCTTTCTGTCACCACTTAGCTCTCACTACTCAGAAGTCACCCATCTCTCCCCAAAACTGATGCAGCATCTCCTGAGTCAACCAGTTCTTAGGTCTGGCTTGAAATCCCCTTCCTTGCTTTACGCTCTTCCCCACGGCATGGTAGCTCTTTGAGAGGTTAGGTCTTGACATGTGATCTCAGCATGACTCATGCAAGCTCCTCTTCAGGTCCTACCTTTGGGAGCTCTCTCCTTTAGAGTTCTGGGTTTGGGATGTCTAGTACTCTGCAAAGCTTTGTTGTTATCTTTGGAACAACTGCTGCAAGTGATTCCGTGAATAAGTTTCTGCTGTACAATACTCTGCAAATTGTTACTTACCATAGACAAAAACCTGCTGGAGAGTTGGACATAAAATAGTAAATTTCATTCTGAAAAAGAATCACCCTAAATTACTAGTTTAACATTCACAGAACATCTCTAACACCATATTCCTTGTGGATTATTAAATTTCTTGCATGGTTGAAATGTCTCAGGCTTTTGTAGGCCTCTGTACAAAGATCCTCCTCAGAAATGCCATGGTGTTTCTGCTTAATTATACAAACATCTTCTGGAAAGTGTGTTTCTTTCTCTTGCAAGTTTAGCCTCATCATAGGTCTAAATTTACAGATAAAGGCAAGTACATTATAATGGTGATGACTGATAGCTGAAGATTTCTTGGGTTCAGAGTGTTCCCTAATGTAGTCCATTTTTCATCATCTAGAGTTGCCTGATAATGATGTCATTTCCATTGCTTGAATGTTGAAGCAGCAGCCACATATCATGGAGTTAAAATGACTGTTTATAGGGCAGCTAAATTCTGTTGTTATCAGTTTAGAGCAGTGTTTGCTTTGCTTCTGGGGACAAAACGACAATTGGACTTTCCTAAAACTCATCAAACAGGATGAGAATGCCAAGAATACAAATCTACACTGTAGTCAAGCTGGGGGGAAAAAGGGAGAGAATTAAAA
This sequence comes from Brachypteracias leptosomus, assembly GCA_013401335.1. Taxonomy (NCBI): domain Eukaryota; kingdom Metazoa; phylum Chordata; class Aves; order Coraciiformes; family Brachypteraciidae; genus Brachypteracias; species Brachypteracias leptosomus. The sequence continues at coordinate 71,573 of VYZX01022767.1, forward strand.
AGGAGAGCTATTTTTGTGTGAAGATGTGATGACCATCAGATAAAAATGACAAAGTTGTACTTGTCAGAAAATAAGTCACATTGCTGATCACTGGATAACTTTGATGTAATATTCCACAATCATTTAACTGAAATTTCATGGCAAGATTAGCAATGAAGTTTTTAAAACATACATGAAGAAAAGCTTTCTTCTAGTATCCATCTGTCAGACAGCCCTTATCTTGGGCTTATGTTGATTGATTATGATTGGGATTGAACTAGAACATGACCTCTATATAAAAAAGGAAATTATGTAGATTTGAAAGTGAACCATCAAGCTTTTGAGTCTTTCCTAAACATTAAAAAACCTGTTTAGGGCCTCATATGTTTGCATACATGTGTGTATCCTGTATGCATTTGTGTCTTTGCAGATCAGCCCCATTAACACGTGAAAAACCAGCAAGAAAAAAACCTCTCTGAAGTTCTCTGTCTTCTATATCCCAAGATACTGTGAATTAGGTTTAATACATCCTGTCCGACATACAGGACTCAAATAGGAATGAGTTGTTTATGAGATGCTATATGATCATAAGCAGTGTACAAATTTTGAGTGAAAGCAGACCAATTTCCTTTGGAAAAAATGCTGATTTTTAGTGTGTGACATTGGATGAATTGTTATACATGCTTTAGAATGGATGGTGACCATAAATCTCACTTTGGACACTTCATGAAATATTTGCAGCATATCTAACACTATCTTTGTGGTGCCAATTCTTCTCTAGTGTTCAATGTCTGCCTTGTGTTTTTGTGGGGAACTTCAACTACAATGAAGGAAAGTTTGGGTGGTGCTGGAGAGCTATGGTGCCTGCCAGGCTGTGGACACCATTTTGTCAAAGAGCCTCTCCTCTGCAGCTAAACACTGAAGAAATCCAACAGGATTTTCCAAATTTGCCCTCCACTAACTCACCCTACAAATCATGCAGGTTCACAGCACTGTTACATGTTTGACCTGATCAGCTGCTGAAACTGAATTTGGAATAGCTAGACATATGGAAAGCAGCTGGAAGATGCTAAGCTCATCCACGGCAGCTCTAAAGAGCACTTTGTCCTGGTCAAAGTGACCAGATCAAGTACAAGGTGCTATCCACCTTCATGTTGTATTGCTACCTATGATGTAGATCTATCTGAGATTGAACCTGTGTACAGGTCACAGCATGCCTACCAGTTGATGGGACCAACATGCATGGGTCCTACCTTTTGTGTGCCCTAACGAGCACTGCATTTACATTTGTGCACTGTCCTCTCCATGTGTCGTCTAAGAGACTTTCTTTACCTTCTTCAGACCTTCTTCAGGGAGTTTATGGAGCTTTCTTGGCCTTAGGGTGAAGTCCTGCACCATTACATCACTCCCTTAATTGAAACTCATAGTTAGATGAGAAAGATGAAACAGGAGACAAACAGGGTTGCTCTGTCTCTCTGAGGAACTGGCTTGGTACCCCAAGAAGGGAAAATAAGGGTGTACTCCCTCACCATGGAGTGAGACTTCAGGCACTTCCAAGCACCTGATTGAGGTGAGCTGGAATACAAGCAGCAGATACACTTCTGAAGGGTGGGCATGCCTCATCCATTACATCTGTGTTTGAAAAACCCACTCATGCAACAACTGAAAAAAAAAAAAAAAAGGTGCTAAATCAGAGTGTGGATGATCCCCACTCACTAAAACAGGGGTTACAATCAAGGTAGAATATGACAGCGCTCAAAATGTGAAATTAATTTGCATTTAGTTGTGAAGGAAAACCACTATGACAACACGACTTCAGGAGGTCAGTGGATTATTTCAGAAAGCTACCCTTGGGCTCATAGAGGGCTGAGAGATGCCCACAGGATGACCGTGTTTCTTCCCTAACTTGTTTCACATTCCTATGTTGCAGCCAGTCAATGCTTAACTCTGTGGCGTGTGGATAACCATCTTAAAAAAATAGATTTTGTTTTCATGTGAAATGCCACTCCCTGCTCCATGCTTTTTTCCAGTGGCCAGTTACAGAAAGGGGGAAGGAAATGGAGAAGCAGAAGAAATATTTCCCTGCTTTTTCCCCAAGAAAAAAGGCAGGACCAATGAAAGCAGATTTTCTCCCACCTTTTAAAACTCTTGTTTCTATTCTCAGGCATGGTGGGTTTGGAGGCACCTGTTTTCTCTCCCTCCCTGAAATTCTTAAAAGGTTTCATTTAAAAAAAGATTTGTCAGTCCAACAAAATTTTTAGGAAAAGGTTTTCAAAATAGATAAAAATATATTCATAGTCTCTTCTTTCTTCTGGATCTTATTCAGGTTTCTTCTTTGCAGCTTGATCTTATTTGTGCTATGTATAAAGAAGGTATGGAAGAAGACTAATAAGACTTTAGGTTTTGTAGCTGAATGAGAAACATGTAGGTGGGAGATACTGCCAAGAGCTTGATTTTTAAAAGGGAATGTATAGAATGGAGGTGGGGCCCTGACACTTCCTTGTGATCCCGCGGGTGGAAACTGTGCTACAGATTAGATTACCTACATGTGGGACACAGGTAAAGGTGGCATGATCCAGATCCAAATGATGACTATGTTTCTTCCCTAACATGTTTCACACTCCTATGTTGCTTTATAAATTTTGATGTGCATAAGGATGTTCATGCCATTCACCCTCAGTGGTTTTATAAATTGTATTTTAGACTTTTGGAATTGTGTGAAAGAATCTGACTTGAAAAATTAAGTAATGCTCAATCATGTAAAATAAAATATAAATCTGATTTTTAGTTAAGTACCTAGAGACCAGAACCACATTATGTCTGCAGTCTGGGAAAATAATGGCAAACATCTCTTTTTAGAGCAATATCTGCAGTTTACTTTTGAATATTGTAAACAATGTTGTTGTAACAAGTGTGTCATGAGTTTTACTGGTACAGGGAAACATGATAGCACAGATTTATATCAAAGTCTATTATAGCAGAGAGTTTTATAACAAGAGCAGAACGTATTTATGTCATACTTAAAATGTCATCTCAGTCACAGACAAGACTGATGAGGGAAAATGATTAGACACAGAGATTTGACTGATCTTTCTTTTCCAGAATGGGTAGTATTGTTAATCTTCCTTTAGGTTGCAATGCTTAAAACCCAAATTTTCAGCTACCACTGGAATTTTACATTCCTTTACTTAATTCAGAGCAAATGGCATTTATTGCATTTGTCCAATTTTAAGATCAGAACTACATTAGTATGGGTAGAAAAAAAACCTCAAATCAACCCCACTCCAAACCCCAAACCAAAAGACCAAGTATTTAATCCAAAACCAGGATATCTTAACTAGCTGGATTTACCTTGTATGGCTTTTTATGTGCATTTTTTTCTTTCTAGAAAACACTATATACAATCCTTTGAATGTGACTGGGTTCCCCATTCCTAGTGAGAAAAATCTTTTGTCTTTTCTGAAGAGCTGTTTTACCAGTATGTCCTGGACTGAGTTGCAGTGGTTGGCCTCATAATTCCTACATAGGCACCAAAACTGGACAGATTCGGTACT